>JAUMGZ010168793.1:0-15254 GCA_032359645.1 Pododesmus macrochisma
TGCGTCCAACGTTTTCTTATTGTTTGCCAATGTCCATGGACTTACGGCCTAGAATATCGTCTTGGTTTTTCGCTTTAATTACTTACCACTTTCATCTTGAATTTATTGGGAAATATTTTCTTGTGCAAACTCGGTCATCTACTACGGTAATCTCTACCCAGAGTTGTCGTCCCTTTCCCTCACATATACGAAAAGGAACGACAAAAGTAGATTAAGGTTATTCAAATTTTATCTTGAGCCACATCATGATATATTGTAGCCAAAAGATGTTATATTGTATCCATGATATACCTATATTGTGGTAACAAAATGAATATTCATTTGTCTTTTGACCTTAATATATATATTCTAGTCACCAGGAACTTAATGCGTAGCCACAACAAACTTAGTACTATTTTATATAAAAACAAGAAAAATAGGATCAACAGAACAAATACATATGTGTTTCTTATGGTTAATATTTATTATCTTCTCGTTACCACATATTAGCCTGTTATGTTGTGGGCATGAGGTAAAATCTAGTAGGAACAAGGTATTATAATTTTATGACATTGAGGTCCAAGACAAAAAGAAACATGGTGTAGCTACAAGGTTGTACATGTATTAAATGTAAATGGCCACCGTTTGTTACATTGTGACTGCAAGGTAAGTCCTTCTTATCATATTGTCAAAACATGTTTGCAGTAAAAAATTTAAAGCAAAATTACATTGTGGCTACACGATAAGTCCTTCTCATCATATTGTCAAAACAAGTTTGCAGTAAAAAAAACTTTAAAACAAAATTACGTTGTAGCTACAAGATACATGTAAGTCCTTATCATATTAACACCATAAGTTTGCAGTAAAAAGGGGGGGGGGGGTTGCACTTAAAAGTGTCGAAGAGGAAGCTATATCTCTCTGTAAATAAAAATATCAAGGAATAAACTCCCCAGAAGTCTTGCATCATAAGACGGTAAACTTATAGTATATACTACAAAAAATTTCAAAGTAAATGAAATATGCATTCAAACAATAATGAATGTTTCCTCATTTTAAGGTCAGATGAAACCATCAAGGTCCTCACCTGTGAACGTTTTATTTAAATTAATATATATCGCCAAAGCCTAAGAAATAGGAAAAAATTAGGAATACAAGCTATATGATTGGACGCATTTATATCTAAATATATTCATTTTAATATCAAATATTTTATTACAAAATAATTTGTAAAAGGGTTTTGGCAGCAAGCAAGCCAATTTGAGACATCTCCTTGAACGGTTACAGGTAACATATATATATATATATTCAATTCACGCTCACTCATACAAACATGTATAATTGTATATTAATATATGACTATAAAAGCTATTCAAGGTGTAACAAGCTTAAATTGCATTTTGAAGGTGGAGCCGTTTTTGTTCGCTGGGGGAGGCGTGACTGTCCAAACAATACAGACTTATTCTATTCAGGTAAATATTTCAAATTACATTGAACATAAGTATTATCAAGCAGTATAGAATTATAATATACATCAAGATTTAATTAAAATCGACTATACAATAGATATGTTGTGCTCCGTTGGCTCTAAAGATTCATTTAATATTGATCTCATAAACATTTCTGTCCCTAGAGAATTCCTCGATTTCTATTATCAGGTAAGAATGTCAAATTACAATCAACGCGACACTAATCGGATGATTAGAATTATGATATATATGTATGACAGAGGTCGTTCTGCAAACAATATTTACATTCATATTGACTGTTTTACTTTCAACGTTGTGGAGGAAACACATTTACAACTCCATTAAGAATCACAGAAACTACAATAAAAAAAGGTCGACACTTCAATGTCGCTTGGAACACCTTGTATAGTAAAGGTTACATACATTGTTGAAGTGTTCGAAATGATTGAAAAGAAACGCAGTGATAATGCAAGTTTTGACGTCATTGAGCTATATTTCAACAGCTTTTATTCAAATTATATAACGTTCGTACGCCACACATTGTTAAACTATAAACATGTAGCGTATTAAGAATTAAAGGCTTATTGGTGCCTGCCCGTACACACTCACAAAGAAAAGGGGGTGTTATTATCGTATAATTATGTATTTAATGAAATATCCATTCACCTTTAACTGACTTTTACCTAAGCCCCAGAGAAAAAAAATCTTATAACTGAAGCTAAGTATATATTGTTATTTAATTTCAATAATGTCGAATGAACATACAATTTAGAGAAATCAACTGGAAAAGACTGACACTAAACATCAAGTTGTTAAAGTTTTCAAAGATCGACGTGTACTAGCACTAACGCTTTTTTTTATCTTGTCTATGTACATTAAGTAAATAAATACTGCTTAGATAAGAATATCGTGCACATACTGTCAAAGTCATATCTATACTTTAGACAGTTTGTTTTATCATCGGTGCATTCCACATACGCTGCAGGTAAAATCTGTCTAAAGGAATACATTTATGAATGTTCTTTAAACAGAACCATTACAGCATATTTGACATAGGGTTTTAAGTATTTTGTCAATCTGATTAAAACCATATTATCTTCGCTCGTAGCAGAGTGTAGTTTACGGAATGGAGCGTAAATCAAGATATTTTAATCAGATTGGTATTTTGTCGTATTTAACATATTGGAGGTTCAGATAACTTGAGTAAAGGTTTCCATATACCTATTGAAACGGACACATAGAAATCACTGCAGGTTACACATAAATAGCATGAAATTATCACTTTTCGATGACGCCGGGTTTGGCTCCTAGAGTTTTCAATAGGAGCTCATGTTTCCTTACCAGTTTATTGTTTGTATATGTTTGTTTTATCACATCGTGTCTTCCGTTTTACTTTGGTCTACTCATGTTCCTTGACTTACACTTTTGAATGGTTTATAATTGTTTGTATTAATTTTGTTATTACATATTTTTTGCATGATTATCTTATCTTCAACATGACCGTACATATGTTTACGATGTGGTTAAAATATATTTTAAACAAAATCATTTTCGTAGAAGTAACTTGACATTGTTCTTAGCATTGTTAAAATTATCTACCTTATTCGTAACACATAAGAACGTTGTTCCTTCCGAAAATGTAGTTTTTGAACGTTAAAGCATTGAATATAAGCAGAAATAATAATTGGTAGGATATTGTCATAACATTGCCATTTAAATACAATGTAAGCTCCGTTATATTATACCATTGTCGTTCACAACATTTCCAATCTGGTGTACCTTTTCGAAATGTGTCATAACATTGCTGAGCAACACAGATCACGGAGAGACGTACAGCGTCAATGGAGACATAACACAGGTTGAGTGGAATAATATATAAAAGTCATTGAGAATATTTAAAAACTGTAATATTAATCATATGCATTTTGTTTTGATTTAGGTTATGCAGGAGGGTCGTATTATGGTCATTATGGCGGAGCAGCAGAGTATGTTTGTCTTCCACCTACTCCACAATGGGGACCATACGAAAACATAACAGCGTATGTTCCTGCCTATATGTATGGTGCCGAGTATGAAGACCCTACTTTGTTTGGTGTTAACGACCGCAGAGAGGATGTACCGTGTGCCGTGTGTCGTAGTCCGATACACACGTCATTTGTTATGATTCCTGGCCGACTCGACTGTTACGGTGATTGGTCTGAAGCATATAGCGGCATGCTGTCTGCTGGTGACGCTGGACACGCAGCGTCCTCTCAGTATGTCTGTGTTGATGAGCACCCACAGACGTTAGTAGGAGGGGGAAACAGCGACAGTAATGGCAAGATGTTCTACCAGGTACGAACGAGGTGTGGCTCGCTACAATGTCCACCTTACATAAACGATAAAGTCATGTCCTGTGTGGTTTGTTTGAAATAAACTTACAATTCAACTTTGTGTATTGTCTCGTTTTTGCTCGCCGAGTCTGGAAGGAAGCATCCTAAGGGAAAGGGGACTCGGCTTTGTCCAAAATGGGCCAGAATCGGGGGGAAATTTCAAAATCTCCTTTTAATTAACAAGAAGGCCTAGAGCTTAATGATTGCATGTATAGTAACCTTAGGATATAAACAATCATCTTCATTCAAAGCTTGATCCTGGGGTCAAAAATAAATTACGCGTTTTGGGGTCAAAGTTCATACACAATAGGAAATATACATGTATATCCGTTTTTCATTTTCACTTCTGTTCAAAAACCACTTGACCAATTTCACCAAACTTGATATTAGGCATCCTTAGGGATTGGGATTCAGATTTGTTAAAATAGTGTTGGGAAGTTGACACATTTCAAACATCTCTTCTAATGAACTAGAAGGCCTAGGGTAAACGCTTGCACATAAAACAGGAATTAGTTTAAACTATGTTAACGATCAGTTGAAGAACTAATTCCTGTTTCCGTGGTAACGCACGCGCCTAATCATTCATGTGATATAGATTAAAGCGCGTTACTGAGACCGCTTTATTTACAAGCAGACGTCACACGTCAGTCGTGCAACATTTGAAGATGTGTTTGAATTTTATTAGTCGGTACAAACATTTGTTCAGATAACGAAACAATAAATTAGACTGGTTCTCTCCCTTTGTTACGTGCAGCGTTAGCGGAGAGAAGTAACAAAGGGGGAGAACCGGTCTAACAGCAACGCTTTTTCAAATAATAATCAAAACTGTTTTCTCGAGGTGTAAGAACCAACCTTGTGAACTATTTGCCAAGGTTGTCGTGAATTATCTGTATAATATTCACTACAAGCCTAAGATTGAGTAGTTAAGTCTGTTTGTTTGTTAATTAGGGTTTAGCGTCCCTTTACATATGTATTGATCATATCGAGACGGTGTCTGCTTGCGACAGTGCGCACTTATGGCGACTTTATAGTACTGTCTCACTGAAATATCACGCCGCAGACACATTGACATGATACGTCACTCGGTCACATTATACTGACACCGAGCCAACCAGTTCTTCTCCTTCCCATTAATACTGCGTGTTCAGCAGGGGGTGGAGAATAGTGCCCAATTTTAACGTCTTGGAATATAGCGCCACCAGGATTCGAAACCGCGATTGCGGATTCTCTTCACCAGTGTTCCGACATGAGGCGAACACGCTTACCACTTGGCCACCTAGGAATTCAACATCATATAAATATGTAACAACCAAAAGTCAAATACATTATGTCCATGCATTCGTACACATAATAACAGTTCATGCAGTTTGACTATTCTTATGATATCATATAAACATACTAATTCCCTCTGGATCAGCTGATTCATCGTCGTATGGATATGATATAGGGGGTGTCACAGGGTCATCTCTGTATATGTTAGGTGTGCTATCATTCCATGTTGACGGTCCGGGTGAAAAATTCCGCCAGTCTACGCTAAATCGACTTAGAAACGTCGATGATGGCATTCCATAGGTAGTTCGAATAGCTGCATCCCTAAAATAAGACGTTTAAAACAAGAACTACTATGACGTCACTCAAAATTATAGTGCATGCACTAGCCTTTAGTATTTATATTGGTGAAGCTTTTGTTATACATATTCATACTCTGCACAAACAAAAGGAAGATTTTACAAGTATTTTCCACGAAAGAAATACAAAATTAAAAAAAACACTTGCAAATTCACTACCACGTTTTCATAAGAAAAAAGGTATTATATATTAAGTTTAATCAGGTAAAGGCTACAAATTGTTTTTTTACATTTCTTTACAACGTTGAATATTTTAATATAAATCATGTTTTCAACTCATGTTCCTTTCACTGATAACTGAAATCGCCGAGAACAGTAAGTGACCAATATACGACTACCCGTACATTACGATTGATTTGATACGAATACATTTTATGTCCAAAATGATATTATTTCGTGTCAATCGATATTTCTCTTATAACCTGTTCCACTGTTCGTTTATTTTCATAGAAGCCAAGTTACTGATATTTCTAATGAATATGTTAAAATACTAACTCGTCCGATTGCGTCGATTCTGGTATTTCTTCCGGTTTTCCTTTGCGGGTTCTGCGTATTACGGCAAAAATACAACATGACAAGAAACCGGCAGCAATGGCAGCAGCAATAATTGGAAATCCCACTGTTGTCATCAGATCTTCAGGTTGTGCAGTTTGTTTAATTGTACAAAATCTACCAGTGTATCCGTCCGCACATCTAAGTCAATAGAAAATATGTAAAATATGAAGATCACGACTTAGTCCAATATTAGGATCATCGCGAGTTTAAGATACACTTTGTAGAAAATATATTAAACCCTAAAAAAATGTTTTATTGTGTAAAGTTATGAACATGAGAAGAATATTTCCGAAATTATAATAATATTTTGTCTTGTTTGTTGAATCTTAACGACAATCTATTGTGTCTATACTACATTCTTCTTTTTATCTAGTGCTGAAAGTGTGAAAGTTGAGATTTCTATAACCGGTTTTATCCGTAACGCACGGTTTCTTACTGGATGACCATCATAACTCGTCTTGGTGATTGTTGTGACGTCATTTTAATTCCTTTTCATTTTGGCGCTTGATTGCTTAATGCGGCTGCTGTTTGTTTGTCAATGTCTTTTGTTCTGATAATTTCACTCATGTTATTTATAACCAATAAGTATTCTATAATTTATAATGTAAAGTTTACGCTTACGTAAATTACAACAACAAAAAATAGATGTTACACATGTATCACGTGTACGTACGCGCATATTGGCGAATCTGAAGCTGCGTCAAATTCACAGGTACCTCCATTTTCACAGTAGTTTTGACTCCTGTATAGAGCACATCTGTCAGTTAAGTTTCCAAGGAAAACTGTAAATGAAACACACATTTTAATAACACAAATATAAATCTCTTCAATACATTTCTTGTTCATTAAGTTATGTTCTCACCTCAAACCAGAACCATTTTTGCCAACGAAGAAGAGGATTCACCAGTCTAGAGAATTTTACTCTGAACATCACAAAAAATATTTCGTGAGCATAAATAGTTGTGAATTAAACTTGTTAACGTTATAACCGTCATGTATCGTTTAAAAAGCAAATGAGGTTTTCTCCAGGAGAAAACAAATACCGGTTCCGCATTGAAAGATAAGTGCTCGCAATTTCGTTGAAGTTAAAATATGTTTTTACAATGTGCAAGAATTTTTGTAAAAGAACAAGATGTATAATCACCTTTGTCGAAGGTGCCAATTGCAGAATTATAAATATATATGTAAGGGGAATCCACTGTCATGATGACCTCAGTAGATCCAATCTTTAGAGGCGTCTTCTTAATTACAGCTTCACTCATCTTGTTTGCAATAGTATCAATATCTCTATTATCGACTTCATTATTGAGAACAACCTCAAAGTTAACCTTCGTCTTGTTTGTTGTGCCATTGTATCTATTAAACAAAATTTGTTATCTAATAATGATCTTACTGTTTTCAATTTATCTAGGTATAAGAATAAAGGCAATAATAAGAAAAAAATCCTTGGCGTCAGTTTCAGTTTCATCGAGTGATAGAAAAATTACAATCTAAGGCAAAGAAAATACGTGAATAAAACAGAATTAAAATATTTAAGGTATACACAATAATAGCCCTACTAAATATAATATTGTATAAATACTCGTTTCTGTAGACTTTATGTGTTGTTGTTAGGCGACTACAATATCTCAACTTTTTACATGCAAAGACATTTTTTTGAAACATTTACTTTGCTTAGATTATATAATTCAACATAATTTAGATTATCGGAAAGCAAACGGCAGACAAATCTTTGAAAAACGATATCTTTGAATTTATCTAATTTAAACTATTATCAATTCCGATATAAAATATATTTTGCTTACATAATGTTTGCAGGTCCGATGTTAACTGATTGAACCCATGACAAGTTACTGAATATGTTATAAATCTGAAAATATAAAGAAATTATTAACATTACTCCACGTTCTTCTCTTAGCACATTGTCCATAATGCATTTAAATAATTCTGTTTTGACTGCACGATGACAAGGCCATTTTAGATTATTGTTGGGGTGTCTTTTTGCTTCTGCCTTTTGTGCTCATCGAGGTTTCTGAACCCCTTTTTGTCTTCTGACTTTGTTTCTCTATATTTGATCTATTGTAATGTGTACCCCTCGAGTCCGTTGATTACAATTGATTCGTATATTTGCCATGGGTCATAAGCGAGGTTTCGCCCAGCCGTACATTTTGCAATTATTCTTGTTTTCTATGACAAAATTCCTGGCAAATATATTCAAATGTGTGTGCGACAAAATCATATGCCTTGACCCCCTCCCCTTAACCAATCATTTATAGTTTTTCTCAGTCTGAAACTGAACAATGTATCTGAGGAAGATGTTCAATGTCTTTCGTTGCAAATAAATGGGTGTGAATTAAATTTGCGTTTGGGCTAATTTGTTCACCATTATTTTACCCGAGTACCAATGAATGTATGCGTTTACCTTATTTACTGGAAATTTCAATGTCAACATATTTTGCTTTAAATAATGTATAGCTACCTTACTATCCTAATACTTGTATGAAGACAATCTTACCGCATTTTCAATGATTGATATATTTGCTCCTTCGAAATCACCCGGTATTTCTACCTCAAGACCAATAACGTTAGATGCTGCAAAAAAAGAGCAACATGGAGTTCTCATAACCAAAATGTTGCATGCCAATAATTAGTAATTCAAAAAAATATAAAGTTCTTCTGCACAAATTTATTTCTAAAATAATTTAAGGTCTTTCAATGAAGTAGCCACAAACTACGGAACAATAAAGCACAATAAAGTACCAAAATTCAACAAATCTGTTAATCTTGAATGTGAACGTTTTTTCAAGGCATAACTGTCTCCCCGGTTTATTATTCTCATGAATTGAAACGCCGTTGCATGGGCTCATCCTTTATTCTGAAATATCTCTATTACTTTATTTTCCCGTTCCTGTGGCCGCTTCTCTTCCTGTCCTATTGTTGGGTTTTTCTCCTTAGGTTTTTGTCTTGATATCGGTGAAATACTTCTTTAGTTACGTTAAGCCCTAATGGAACAGACAAACAATCCATCTCCAGTAGGCCTTATATATGTCTGGGCAATAATGAAATAAGACAAACTCTTGTGTTGTCGTATGCAAAAGGAGATAATGTTTCTGGCAGTTTAAATATGCTTGTTATACTACTTTCTAATGGTCCTGATGTAGACGCACTTCACTGTGCTTTACCTGTTATAGTTGTAGTCGGAATTTCACTTGTAGACGAAGGCGCTCTTGTCACAGTCGTTGTTGCAGCTAAAATTCAAAAGTAAATGAATTACACGAAACATATTTGAATTAACACAAATGATAGGTCTTAAAGATTGAAAAATAGAATTAAAAAAAAAAAAAGCTCAACTTCGCGGCATCATTCCAGTAGCACTTTACCTTCTACGCAGTCTGTTCCATTGTAAACCAGAGCGTTGTTGTTACATTCGCATGAAAAGCCACCCTCATAGTTTATACATCTAGCTGCACTTGTGCTGCTACAATTGTGTCCTCCAATAAAACATTCGTTTTTGTCTGAAAATATGGGAGAAAAAATGTTTTAAAAACATTTTTTTTTCTGATTTGAATGTGGTAATAATAGCATTAAAAATGCAAAAATTGCTTGAGGAGGTGTTTATTAAGTTGTAGTTTTGTTTTGTAAATTTTTCGCGCCATAATGGTTATTTATTGTTATGTATATTAGTTTAATATTGATTTTGTTTTATATTTGTAATATATTGTTCATTGTTTTTACTCCTGCTCTGACAATATTTAATGGAGATAGTTTTTATGACTGTTGTATTGTTTCTTTAATAATCTTTTTAATGAAGATATTCTTAGTTCCTTGCTTGAACATTGCTCAAAATCGTTATGTGTCTCAGTCAACTATAATCAGGGTGAATATGGCAATCATAGCAGAACAATAACCATGATCTTTATCTGGGTTTATTTTGTACCGTAAATTACAATTTACTAAACATAGTGTTCACGCTTTTAAAGCTTTAGTACACATTACCTATACATTTAGGACCAATCATTTCAAATCCATCTGGACACAGCGAACATGTGTAGGGATATTTCTTCTGTCGGTGTACTGCGGGAGTGAGATCCGTACAAAGTGTTCCTCGCTCGGCACACGGCGCCCCTTCACACCCATTAAAGTCTATCTCACAGTGATGCCCTGAAAGAAACGTCAAGCTACAGATTTAAAATAGTAAATCAAAAAACAAGTCATCTTGAGCTGTGTTAAGCTCTTGCGTAACGTTCGTAAAATAAAGTTTATTCATTGTTTAGGATATTCACCTCTTGAAGCTTAAATAACTTTAATAACTAAGAAGTAACTACAATCCTAAGCGTATTTCACACGCCCATAATGAACATAAATGCAATTTGATCCTTAAAGATAACAGATACAATTATAAAATTCAAACTTAAATGAAGAGCACATGAGTAAATATACATAGCATAATATACCTGTCCATCCCAGCAAACAATCGCAGCCAACAATACGAAAGTTACTTCGAGGATTTTCACCAACTTTCAGTCTATCAAAACGACAGGTTCCGTGATTATTGCAATCGCACATATTGATCACCAGGTTTAAACCTTGAGTTATAGTTCCATTTTCATCAGTTCCTACCAAGCTGTAAATACAATATTGTAGCAAGTAGTTATCAATTGTTTTCAGTTTATTTAGTAACCTGAATGACCCAGTCGTTATCTTCCACTCTTCAATTGCTTCATTAACCTCAAAGGACAGTACGGTGTCGCTAGAGGGCGCCGAGTTATTTATTTAGTTTTGACCCATACAAGAATAATAAAACCGTATTCAAACTATGACAGTCCACATGGTTAAGCTCTGGGTAGGTAATATAACCAATAAACCAATTTATCCCTTTTGGCCCCGCCCATCAGTACAATGGGGGTCAGAACCCTCATTTGTACAATCTTGAATATCCTTCCCCTGGGGAAGTTTTCTGCCAGATTTGGTTAAAATTTGCCAAGTAGTTTCAGGAGAGACGTCATTAAAAGGCAAACTTTCAAATTTACCCCCTCAGGCCCTGCCAACTGCCCCCTGTGGGATCAGGGACTTATTATTAACCTTGTTTATATAATGTTTCCAAGATTGTTATCTCACTTCCATTGGCTTTAAAAACCCAAAATTGAATCTATTTAGAACAGTTCAAATCTAATTTACTTATTTTGATAAAATTGATATGCACGGATCATTAACTATAATATATTTTGAATATTATTATGATTTGGATGTTGTTTGAATTTAACTTATATATTGCAGCAGACAGATTTGGATTTATTACTTGATTTATGACCAATTTTAAGTCTGCCTCGTCCTCACTAAAATATAGTGATAATGTTTCGCTATTATGATGAGAAATAGCTGTGCTTTGCTTTTTCTAAAAGTAAGATTTAAAGCCACAACAACACCTTTTGTGTCACAAAAAGATTAACCACTTACCTTATTTCTGTTCTGTTAAGAGACTGTGGGGTCCAATTAAAAATGACTGTAGTATTGTCTACTGGTATCAATGAAGAACCATCTGGTATCGTGCCGTTAATCACAATATGTTCATTTGATCTTGTTATATAAATCATCACTGTCTCGTTTACTGTTACATTCAGAACATGCTGCCCAAGCAATGGTGGAAGAAGGCCTGGTGACAAAATCGCAAAATGTGTAAAAGTTATTAAATTTAACAAAAACGTCAATACATCTCAATATTAAACGATACAACAATAAGTCAATATATAAAGTTAGATCCATAACAATCTGCAACATTTATCACACCAGGTTTTTTAACTCTTTACATGTTTCACTTATTGATGGCGAGTCTTAAGTTTTCTCTGGTGAAGGAATAAAAATGCAATCCGAAACATGACTCAGATAAATATGATATTTATAAGAGAAACGAGCCAATTCTCTGTGCAAGACAACCCCCGCCCTGAACCCCAGATCTTGCTTCGAAGCAGCAGTCATTTATGGACGCTATAGAGAAAATGAATTTTGAATGGCCAAGACTACGGAAAATCAAAGCTACAGAGCCAAAGAGTAACGGTGACAAAAAAATCCACAATGGTTATGATGTACAAAAACCATTCCCAAACATTAATACAAAATTGTCCTGCCAAAATTTAAAATGTGCGCTTAGTCAAAACAGGAGTTTTTAAACGCATTCCTCTGGACACGTGTTTCGAAGCATATACCTTATTGACATGAAGACATTACAGAATATGACACATTTGTAGCAGGAAGCGCTCACTCTTTTTTATTTTTTTAAATTTACACATTTAGAAAAACGGGTATAAAATAGTAAATCACAAAAACCTAGACGATATTCTAGGCCGTACATGTAAGTCCATGTGCATTGGCAAACAATAAGAAAACGTTGGACGCACACAGAAAAATGAACCACATATACATTTATTAACTCAAAATGGGAACATCACGAACTTCTATTAAAAAACTAGAAGCGAAACCAGGTGCTCGCGATATGGTAAGCGTTTTCTGCTACACATGTGTAACTCGCCGCGATGCCTCCGTGTCATTCCGGTGTATGGTAACCATAAATGATGAATAAATGAAATTATATACCACATAATAATTGCACTTACCATTGACAAAGCTGTTTGCTTCGATTACATTAGCTATTTCCCTAGATCTGTTTGCACTATAAGGATTATTGCCGATGAGCAGATCATGAATACATGATGGAATCGACTTGCACTGTACAACGGTCGATAGCGGCACTTCGGGGAACTGGGGAATATAATTAGGTATGCTGTAATTTACGCTGGACAAATCATTAGGGTACCAGAACAAGGAGTTGGTGTCGTTAATGTGCCCTGTAATTGAAAATATTAAAATATAGATAACAAGAAATCTATAAACATCTCCTGTTGCATGTTATTTTTATTAAATAAACTTTTCATGAACAAATGGCAATCTAATTGAATTGTGTAGTATGTGAAATGATGACAAAGATTAACAAGATTTTTTAATATCAATATTTTCTTTGCTAATTAACAAATCGTTGCACTTTTGCTATACGTGAAAAACAGTATTTAATGTATCAATGACCTTCATTTTGTACACATCATTCTATGGCCAAAATTTTTATTACAAAAGAAAATATATATCAATATTGAATTTTTAGGTTTGAAACAAGGACAATTTGAACTAGTCCAAAAATCTGTTTAAACATTGTCCGGTACAAAACATGCATTCTACCATCCAATAATACATATGTATATGTATAATAGTTTGTCATTTTTCATATGAAAAAAAAATAATGATGACAAATGTATATTTGATATTTGTCGTAACTCATAAACCAGACCGAGTTAATCATTAAACATGTCCAATAGCTTATGAAGCTAGTATATGTGTTGTTCTAACATCCAACAACATTATTACAAGTTATTTTAACACGAGCTTTTACTCCCATATGATCCTATAGAAAAAACAAATTGTATAAAATAGAAGCATGCATTATTTTATGCAAAGGAGCGCGTTGTGCACATTCTCTGATCTCTTAAAAAGTTCTATGTTTAATTAATCAGTCAGTGCTTAACATCGCAATGGTCTATAAGGGATTGAATCAATATTTATAATAACTATTAATAGAGCATTTATTTTTAATATCTAGATTCAATGTTAGGTTGTTATTACTTACATGACGTCATGCCGTTATAAAGTTGTCTTTGAGTTGAGTTTAAAGGTATTTGGAAACCATTTGACATTGTCAAATCATCTGTTATGTTTCCATTTGCTGATCCAAGTAGTCCTCTTGCGCCTTGTACAAGATTTGTAGGTGATCCAACACGCGCCGAAAGAGATCCGTCTTCAAGACAAATAGTTACGCCGAAACCTAGAATGATACAAATAAAGTCAAACCATTGAGATTAGTCACACTGCTTATTTAAAATTAATGATTAAAACATGCTATTTGCAAATCAACACTCTATGGACTTTTACGCGGCCGAAAGTTGTTTAATAAGAGGATTGAATGAGTAACATAGCAGACACAAAAACCATACACGGAAGTCAAATACATTATAAACGATTAGTGTTAAATTTGAACATATTATATACATTAAATATGCCGATATCATTCGTTGATCAATGCATATTTGTAAGATTTATGAAAGTTAGTATTTTAAGCGATAAAATTTACAATAGAAAGCTAATTATTCACATGTTTAAATCCTTAGTAAACGTAACTTCAAATGCCACGTAGAACATATGAAACAATGTCAAAATATAAATGTTACTGTTCATGATTACCGCTATGTTGGACAGCTACAACACAATCCTTTGTATCTATGTATACTGTGACATTTGTTCCTTCCCTCGGCTTGTGTGTTCCACTTGTCAGTTCATTTGTTATATCAATATCTCCAATGATAACTTCAAATCCTAAATGAAACCAAAAATCTTCATATAGTTTGGTTGATCAATACATTTTATTAAACAATTTTCTCGAAGAAACGTTCAACTTCAGAGATTTATTGATATGTATGTATAAAACAACACAAGCTAAACATTTCAAGGTGAAATTTATAAACAAAACACCTGCATGCTGAAAATCAAGGTCAAGCTGCAGCATTGTTTTTAGTAAATGGCTTTTGAAAGTTTTTTATGCAAATAATTTTATGCCAATTAGATTCATTGGATTGGCGTTGACCTAACTTTTCTTAATACATATCTACAGATGTACGCGTGCTCAGAAAAGGTGTTCTTATTTACAAATTATGTTGGACATCAGTTTAAAAAAATCGCTTGCAGTCATTGTGTGGTTAACGGTTTCATCTATAAAATCTATCCTTAGTTCTCGGGGTTACATGTACGTTAAAAACATTAATTGTTATACATAAACGTTTTTGTTCGTTTGATTTCAACCATGAAATAGTAAATCAAAAAATCAAGACGATACTCTAGGCCGTAAATCCATGGACATTGACAAACAATAAGAAAACGTTGGACGCACACAGAAAAATAGTCCAAATATACATTTATTACGTAAAAATGGAAACATCACGAACTTCTTTTAATAAATTAGACCGAAATAAGGTGTTTGCGATATTGTAAGTGTTTCCTGCTACACCTGTGTTACCCGCCGCGATGCCTTCGTGTCATTCCGGTGTATGATAACCTTTTCCATTGTATAAAAAGGAGCAAGTGTCACCATAACAAAGTTACAGTTATAGTTACGAAAGAGCAAAGGAGAAAAAACATTAACAGGAGAGGAATAGAAG
>JAUMGZ010168804.1:0-15253 GCA_032359645.1 Pododesmus macrochisma
ATGTATAGGTCATATCAAGACGCAGTGTCTGCTTGTTATGTTCAGTGCACATTTATGGCACCTTTATATTGTTCTACCACTGAAATATCACACCACAGACACATTGACATGATACATTAACTTCACTCAGTCACATTATCCTGGCACCGAGCAAACCAGTCCTCCTTCTACCAAGAAATGCTGAGCTCTTAGCAGGGAGCAATAAGATTGCCTATGTTTAAAGTTTTGATGCGACCAGGATTCTAGTACAAGTCTACGAAGCAAACGCTCTACACACTCACTGTAAGAGCCGCTGCGCTGGTTTTTACATAGAGACTGTTTCAAAATTATTAAGCACATGTAATTATAATATTAATGATGGCAGAGTTCAATCTAAATTTGCCTACCATTTCTTATATTAAATCAGTTTTAACATTTGACGGGAAGTCAGAGACCTCTGAAAAAGTGCTTTTCACCCTTCCTATACTGTTATTTCTGGAATAACCCCTTAACAAAATAATGTGTGATTATTAGGGAAAATAATTGCTTCAATTGTATGTTTAAATCCAACTTTGATATATTTTTTACAATTTAATAAAAGTGTAGTTCATTTATGAGTAATGATATATGTCTCCTTAATTTTTTATGAGATCTGCATTTTCATCTCTGTTAACATAGATGTGAAATAGCACTGATAATTGTACTGTTTTAGTTTCGTAAAGATGAAAAAACAGTTATTTTTTTTCGGATTTTCTTAAATTTACAACATTTACAAAGCAGTTAATTATATATAACAAGGATAACTCTATTCTGAACAATTTAAGAGTACTAGGTAATGTAATACATCATTGCATAATCAATATATTTCATTTTACAGGTTATGCGGTAGCCAGGAGGAAATGTTACTCATTAATTGACTATAACCTAATACTGGAAAGTCTTTCACAGGGTAGGTATATTGTTATGTACTGACTATAGAATAAACACTGTGCTGAATATATGGGAGTTTGTTATTTTACGATAGTTTTGTAAATTAACAATATGTGCTGCATAATTCGATGAAGTGCTCAATTGTTAAACAGAAATCAAATATGTTGTGTACATGAAGGAGGCTGTATTTATAACACTGTTAAAAGTATTTCACAGTGAAATAACAGGAATTTGTGAGAATTGTCTCCCTTTGAAGAAGGATGGAAACGTATTCTGTTAGTACTCAGCAGATTTTTCTGGTTCTGGTACTTCTTCTAATACATCTTTTCTCGTACCCCAAACAAGGAAATCTGATGAAAATCCCAGGGATACATGTTAAATCATTTCACCGACAGATACTAGCACTTGAAGATTGATATTATATGCTATTAAATAATGACACAGTGGTACTGACTGAGGTCGATTTCACATGGCAATCAAGAATGAAGTTATAATGGATGTACTGTTTTAGAGGCTTATTAGAAAAAATAGATGTGTGTTAATTGTTATTTTCATAGTTTACTCACTTTAAGGGGACAAGAAAAAGAACCTTGTACCAGGGACAATCCCTTGTCACAATAGAGATATAACGAATATCCTTTTGTTATGACTTTAGGATCAAGTTTTCAAGGGAAAAATTGTTTTATAACAAAAATAAACTCTAATATATGTATATTGTCATATAAACAAACCACTTCCTATCAGTTTGTTTATCATGTGTAGTGAAATGTATAGCATAGCGAAATTTGGCTTGTGAAGATGGTATTGTGTTTGAACTATTAAAGTATTTCTCACTACAACAACAGTGATTGATGTTTGTGTTTTGTGTGTTTCAGGACAAGATACGGTACAGAGCTACTCTGGCTGTAAACAGTTTGTAACGCAATACGGACGCACAGTGAACTACTGCTTCTGTCGTAAAAACAAGTGTAACTCTGGACACACAGTGCTACCAAACAAATTGATTGTCTTACTTAGTTTTGTATTACTTCTTCTTGGTAAGAAATGGGTGTCATGACATGAATATTATTATAAATGTTAACGTAAATTCATTTTTTTATCATATACTTTGTAAATAAACAATCATTCATATCAAATAATCATTTTTGTAATGAAAACTGGAGTTTTAATTATTCATCAAAAATTCACTCATACATACAGAAATTTATGTGGAAAGAAGTTTACTGCATAATTTCAGAAAAGACAAATTTGTTCATTTTATTGTATATTAAATTAAAGGTAGCAGTTTATACCACCAAAAACAGTTTAACAGACTAATATAAATTTCATGGCAAGGAAGATAAGTTATATAAAAATAGTGCACATAGTTTTGTGCATGACAAATATATTACAATAAGGCCAAACAAAATTAATACTGTGTTTCCGCTAACAGCTTCAAAATAATTAGGGTAGGTAAGTAGGCAAATCTTTTTATTTTACTTTAAGTTTTTTACATAGGTTATATAGAGACAGAGGTTCTGGCTTTAACAGTTCTTATCTGAAAATGGCATAACAAACTTTTAGGGTAGGCACTAAAAATATGGTCCGTAGGGTTAACGGAAACACAAGTATTTTTTCTTTTGGCCTAACCAAATTATTACAATAAATGAAATATTGCATTAACCAACATTACAATAAGTGGAATGTGGAATCCACTATACAATTTATTTGATTACTTACGGCAATTTATCAAACCAACATAAATCGAACTGACGGGACAAAAAGTGAATTTCAAATTATTCAATACATTATGTCATAAACTTGTAGACATGGTTTATATACAAATGTACCAAAGTGGTGAAGACTTCTATTTATTTTAATTTGTTTGCTGTTTTATTGTAAATAAGCTTTCTTTTTATAAGTAAAAAACTAACGTTGCCAATTATGTAAATATAGAGAAAAATATGAGTGAATAAATTTTAATAATTTGAAGAAAAAAACCCTCAAAATTAGTTGTCAGTCCATGGGGACCATAGGGCAAATTTTAATCATGCTATTCCTGACCAGCAGAAGTGTTTTATTTTTTGTTTTGTTCAGTTTATCAGTCTGAATGAAAGTTTGTCTCCATCTGACATCTTCACATTGGTAGTTTCTATAATTAGAATTTATTATCAACCAAACTTGGTGTGTTGGTTTTCTGTTGGGAAAGAATGGTCAGTATTAATTTTGAAATGTCAAGGTAACATTAACTAATAAATAGAACTCTGTATTTAAGCTCATTTCCACACTTATCTTTGCTTAGGTCAGTTGATTGCAAGAATTCATGTTGTATTTGTTTGTTAAATCATGAATCCTTTTTATTTTGGATTGTGTATGTGTAAGATCAAGGTCACTAACTCAATATGAGAGTAAGAACTCTTTTTTTGGATTGTGTATGTGTAAGATCAAGGCCACTGTACCTAAATAACTAAGTATGCACTTGAACTAATGTTCCACACAGTACACATGGGGCCATAAATGGGTCTCATCAACAGGTCATAGTTAAACATATGCCTACATAAGAATAATTGCTTTAAGACTTGAGAATCCTTTTTAAAAACTATGTTACACAGGTTTGATATCATGGTAGCATCCCTATGACTTAAGGGCTGTTAATAGTAACATGATCAGGAATTATCCTTGTTTTAGGAAATTTTAACAAGCAGCTTCATAGCTGTTTACTCAATACTATGGCAAGCGGTTTTGATATAAATGAACTATTTCACTTACTTAGTGTAAATCTTTTACACTTAAGTGAAATAAATGTTGTTCCCAATCCCCCCTTTCAATAATGTCGAAGTCTGTACAGATCATATTCGTATTCATACTAATTAATTTAAATCTTTCAAAAGTCTTAAATGATCATGATGGAAATCATCGCTACGAATTACCTGCAGTTTATATTTTATATATATAATAGGTACATAACATTAGCATAGCACAACACTCTGGTAGTAATCCCTGAGGGCATTTGTTACTTCCCCACCTTTCATCCCCTGCTGTTAAATGACTTTTACAGGGCGATCCCATTTCATAAAAGGGTCAAATGTGTCGCAAGTTGTAGTGAAATACATGTTTATTTGACTTAAAAGTGAAAATCTTTTAAACAATTAAACGACATTTATTTCACTTAAGTGTAAAAACTTTTACTCTTTTAGTGAAATAAAACATTTATTTCACTTAAGTGTAAAAGATTTGCATTTATTTCACTTAAGCGTTAAAGATTTACCTAGTTAATTAATATCAAACAGGCTTGCCATACAATACACCTTAAAGCAGAGTTTAGGTTAAGGTAAAATGGTTATCTTGTTTTAATTAATATATGTTGCTGTAAATGTATGCTTGATGTAAAAAAAAATATGCTTTGGATCTACCCAACTTGGCAAGTGACATAAAATGTGAATTTTTGTCTTTTTCAATTGTAAATATTTTTAATAATTTTGCATAATTTATATTTGACATTAATTTTACAATTAGAATGATTCCATTGGTGAGTTTGGTGCAAATTGGTAAACACTGACAGCATTTTTGTTAAACAAGGAAATTTTTTTACGATAAGGTTTTATTTTTGTTGTTTCAAATGGTTGTGCCATACAAATTTTGTTGTTTATTGTTTATGAAGATGCAAGATATTTAACATTGTAATATGGCTTTCTAGTCCATAGTTTGTCTATTATTTAGAATTTAAATGTATAGTGAATTATTTTTAGTCCATCTGGACCAAAGGTCCAAGATGGTCTTTTCACATACAAATCCCATCTTTCGTCATCGTAAACCTTTCACATTTGGTAGGAAGTATCTTTAGAGGAAGGGGATTCAGATTTGTTCAAATTAAGTGACTCCCCTTCCCTTGGGGTGATACTAGGGGACCAAAAGGGGGAACATTTGACAAAATTTAAAAAATCTTCTTCTAATAAACTAGAAAACCTAGAGGTTAATGCTTTGGTTTGTAGTAAGTTTAGAGCACAGAGAACAAGTTTATTCAAGGCGTGACCCTTAGGTCAAAAATAGGTTAAAAGATTTTGGGTCAAAGTTCAACACCATATTAACTTTTCACATTTTCGACTGCTTGTCCAAAGCTGCTAGACGAATTTTATCCAAACTTAGTAGAAGGCATCCTTGGGGGAAGGGGTTCAGGTTGGTTTAAATGAGGGGGCTCAGTCCCCAGGGGGCCAAAATGGGGAAAATTAAACAACTTTCCAAAACTCTTCTTATAAATTAAAAGGCCTAGCGTTTAATGCTTTGTTATGTAGTAACTTTAGGGCAAGGAGAACCAAGTTTGTTCAAGGCACATGTTCAAAAGTACTAAAATTCCAAAAATTACTTATAGGCCTATTTCATCCAAATGGACGTTAAGGCTTAATGGGCCTCTTGTATTAAGATTGATTGATATAAAAATTAAACATACTTATGACACAGTTTATGGTAACAAGTCTGAATATTTATGTGTGCATAATACACAAAGAAAGTTTAGCACCTTATCCTGTTCTTAGCCGATTTCCATTGTCTGCCCAATGATCTACTTGAACCTGTAATGAGGCTCGGTTACACAGCATTCCTACTGTCCCCCTGCCACAATAGAGGCATTGCATGTGACGTCACTGGTCTGCCATGTTGCAGGGCAAGCTTAGATGCTGTAATCATATTATATAGTTGAAAAACAGGGTGTAGAAAATGAGTGATAAATCCGTTATGCATGCACAGAATTTCATGAAATTAATATATTTGGAAAGAATTAAAATCATGCTTTACAATGATGTTAACGAAAAAGTATTTCATTTGTATTTGAATCCGTAGCGACTGTGTGAATATGACCAAATTTAGTAAGATTATATAGTCAACACTCGTCAGCTGCCCTCCATACAGGTAAATTTTGGCCAGTAGTCCTTTAAATCGCCAGTTTTGGGTGACCCTGCAAAGCCTCTATTGCGTTGTTGTTTGAGAAAAAAAAGCCGTAACTGTTGTAATAGTCTGACAATACAGGTCAGAGGTAACTCCGACTAGTAAATACACGCTTTTTGTTTGTTGTATTAACAGGCAAGTAATAATGCTATTACGATAACTAATACTGTTGTCTCATTTTCAGGGTATGATGGAGTATTTAATTCAAATTAAGTTCTCAATCCATCACACATGATTATAATCATCTGTTGGCAGCTGGATTTTATATTAGTATATGATATTTAGAGGTTATTATATGACCACTTTGATATCAAACAACTTATCAGCCCGAGACCTTGATACCAACAATAGGGCCACAGGCTCGAGAGTTAATAAGGGGTATGATATCATTGTGGTCATATTATAACCTTTTTATCATATGTTTTATAATTATTATCTTTGAATTTTTTATTTAAATGTAACAAAAATGCTAAGACATGAAAAGGTTACATAAAGAGCCATTTAACCGTCAAATCTGGAAAATAACGGGGTGTGATATAACAAAATTATAACACACCCCTGAATGTTATATCAGCCCAGGGCTTAAAGCTCGGGACGGGGTGATTCACACAGAGTTTTGGCTCCTTCCTCTTATAAATATCATATTTATTGAAGGCATAAATAAAACTTATAAGGTTTTAGGTTTGAGAAATTTGTATTATATTACCAGTTCACATGCAGAATGACTTATATTATTAGTAGATATGTGATAAATATTGATATATAACGAGATATTAGATTTATTACTGTTGTATGTATAGTAAATGGCTAAATTATATTTAAAAATATGAAAAATTATTTGTCATAAATAATCTTTTCATTTTTGTTGTCTTATATAATCAGTTTTCTTCAGCTTGAGTGTGTAAAGATGGTAAAAGAAACAAACCAACACATTTCTTTAAAATTTATATCAGCCACTAAATTTCTCTATTGTACAAAAATTTCTTTCAAACATTATATTAATAATGTTTTTACAACAGTAATATATTCACTTTTAGAAGGAAATATGCAACAGTCACAAGAGACCCAGGAGCCTTAACGGTCACCTGAGTGAAACTTGCAAAAATTACAGAAATTATTGTGAAGACCTGGGATTCAGTATAATACTTACTGAATCCTAGTGTAGACAAAAAGTACATGATGGGCTATAGTTTGTTTGTTTGTATTAAGGGCTTATTGTCTGATCGACAGCAAAGGTCATTTACGGACGTGCCAGTTTTACTGGTGGAGGAAACCCGAGTTCCCGGAGTAAACCACCAACCTACCGCAAGTCACTGGCAACTTTCTCACACTAGCACGCCCCGGACAGAAATCGAACTAGGAGGTGATAGGCTCTTATGATTACAAGTCGGTGACTTTAACCACTAGGCCATTACAGCCCCACATGATTGGCTATAGCTCTGCAAGTAAGGGACCACTTCTGCAATTAGAGTATGAGACACTAGTGAGTAGTGACTTCCCCATGATGAGAAGAACACAGTTTCACAATGTCAAGTAAAAATTTGCTGAAGTGTTATGGCCCAGTAAGTGGATATATTGTTAATATAAGATGGTGACAGTCTGTGACCAATTGTAGAGTGTAACTGATATTATAGTATAATGTGTGACCCTCTACCATGCTAAGATGTATACATGTATGTACATTAAGTTTTGCAACCCTATATCAAAAATTGTACAAGTGATATGGCCTGGACAAAGAAAATAAACAAAAGGCCATAACTCTGCAAGTGAGGAGCAACATGCTACAACTTAAATATGCAACACCCAGCCATGTTAAGATGTATTATACAGTTTATAGGCATAAAGTTCTGCAACCCTAAACCACAATCCAGTAATATAACCTACACAAAGAAAAGAAATAAAGGGCCATAGTTTTGCAAATAAGAAGCTGTGCCAAAAATTAAAAAATAACAACTTTTGGCCATGTCAAGATGTATATGTACATAAAGTTTTTCAACCCTAAGTCAAAAGTTGTAAGAATTGTGGCCTGTTCAATGAAAATAAACAAAGAATCATAACTCTGGAAGTAAAAAAACAAGAAGAAATAGAACCCATATCTCATCAATTCAGTTATGTGACATTCTGCCTCACCAAAATGTATATGTACATAAAGTTTTGCAACCATACATTTAGAAAATGTATGATTTATAGTCAGGCGAAAGAAAATAAGCAAGGGCAATAACTCTGTAAGTTAATAGCTGCATGCCCGATTATAGTAGCTAGCACTCTGTCATGCTAAGATGTATATTATGATAAATTTCACAACCCGAAGTTGAAATGTAGGAGTTATGGCCCAATAAACGACGGGCCATGACTCTGACAGTTAGTGGCAGTGTGCCTTGAATTAAGTATGTAACACTCCACAATACCAAGATGTATATGTGCATAAAGTTTCACAATGCTTAATAAACTAGCATGTCTGGAAATAAAGAACCGTTTTAAAGTTTTGCACCCAGTGACCCCTTATGGCAAAAAGAGTATAAATTCTGATCTCAAACATAGTCTGATGATTATCACCAAGTTTTATCAAAATCTGACAGACGATTACTGAGGAGAAGTCGAAAATATGTTTGTTTAAGGTTTTATACTATGTGATCCCCCTATGAGCCCCTGACTGGCCCGAGACGTCAGCCCCTTCTTGAGTATGTTTAAGGTTTTATACTATGTGATCCCCCTATGAGCCCCTGACTGGCCCGAGACGTCAGCCCCTTCTTGAGTATGAATTCTGATCCTGATTCTCTATTGATAATTGTTTTTAACGTTGGTAATTCACGTGGTGGAGTGAATCGGACGTGGAGACTCAAAAACTCAAAAGACCGCACTGAGAATCTAAAATCACAATCGCTATCATCCATATCTTCCATCAAAACATACGACTCTCTACACTTTTCACTACCATACCGCATGCTAAGTTAAAATCTAGACTCGAATATCTCGTATGTCATGCTTTTATGGGTAAAACATGTCAAAGGCGATCCCGGACGCAAAACAAAAATACACTGAAGACGTTGTGGTTAGAATACTGAATTTCCTTATCGAAACATATTTGTTGAATTTTCAGGCCATGTTTTCCAGCAGACATTTGGAATTCCCATGGGGACTAACTGCGCTCCGCTGCTAACGGACCTATTTCTGTATTCGTGGGAGGCAGAATTTTTCCAAAAGCTACCCAGTTCCAAGAGAAAGACTTTGGCAAAGTCTTTTTAATTTCACTTTTCGATACATAGATGACGTTTTGTCACTGAAGAATAAACATTTTGGTGATTACGTGATCATGACGTATCCTCTGGAACTTGACATAAAAGACACTACTGACACCTACTTTTCTGCCTCATTTTTAGACCTCCTACTAAATTCGACACGAATGGTACCTTTTCCCAACTAAGCGTTATGACAAATGTGACGACTTTAGTTTTCCCATTGTCAACTTCCCATTTTCAGACAGTAACATACCCTCCTCACCTGCTTATGGAGTTTATGTGTATCAGCTTATGCGTTATTCAAGAGCGTGTTTTTACTACCAAGACTTTGTCAATAGAGGATTACTGTTGACACCCAAGCTTTTGAGGCAGGGTTTTACACTACCCATACTAATGTCTAATTTCAAAAAATGTTATGGCCGCCATCATGATACAGTTCGTCCGTCTGTCTGTCTGTCTGTCTTTGATTATATGTATATTATAATATATGTCTACCTATGTGTACCGCTATACTTTCATGATATTGTTGCTACTTCTATTCCTCTCCTGTTAATGCTTTTTCGCCTTCGCTCTTTCGTCACCATAACAGTGATATAGTCTTATGGTGACACATGCTTCTTTTTATACTATACGATGGAAAAGGTAGCCATACATCGGAAGAAACAAAGCTTTGTGGTTGGACCGGTCACTGAGGCCTCAACCTCCCCCTTTCCTGCATTAGACAAGAAGACTTAAAATTTAATAGATACACTTCATAGCGCGGTCAATCATCTCAACTATCAACCACCCACATCGATTGTCCACTAAAATCTAAACGACTAAAACATATTTATAAAAGGTAATTTGAACCAAGAAAATATGACGCAGCCAAGAAACATAAAGCCGAAAACAGTGGCTAATTTGTAGATTCCACATATAGTTAAGTATATGAATGTTGACATTGATGAACAATTGCAACAGCAACATCTGAGCCAACCTAAACTGCCAAGTATATATATATATAAATAACTACAATATACACCAGAAACTTCATACATGTTCATATACTTTATTTTTTTAGCATGAAACAAACCTAGGTGCGAAATCACTTGCGTTGAACTTGATTTTTTGTGAGAAACCATCGGAATTTGTCAAACCTAGTCATACAAAATTAATATTTCTACATGTGTAACTAAACAAGTGCCCAAAATATGTAATTATTTACATAATTATAGACGCAAGGGTGTGAATACATTTTACAATTGATTAATTTTGTTTCTGTTTTCGCCACATTTCACTTGTATATTAGATATAACGTCTCAATTGTTTATGTTTCTACAATGTTTTGGAGTCGAGGGAAAACAAAAGTGTAGTTTTTATATTATCTCTATTATCATCTTCACCTTTCATATTAATTATTAAATTAATTGAAGTGCTTCGCAAGAATTGAATTTCCCACAAAACTGCAAGCCTTTTATTGAATGTGTATGTTCTTTACATTGCAGTTTTCTATTCTGTGTTGGTCTGGTTCCCACTAACATATCAAAGTGCATTTAGTTGTGCAACTAAAATGTCTGCTGCTCGTGAAACAACAACAGCCCCTGACCAAACTCGGGAACAGATTCAGGATAAAGATGAATTCATCCACCGTTTCAAGTCATTGTATAACTCAGAAACATTTAGCGACATCGTCCTACGTGTTGGGGACAACAGATATTATGCTCATAAGTTCCTATTGATAACAGCCAGTGAAGTTTTTGAGTAAGTTCAGTTATGCTTAACGTTGGTGTTATACGAACAGTATGAATGTCCATGCAAATATTGTGTTTGCTCTACTCGGTGACAGTTATGTTATTATTGAGTATACTAAATTATTGCATCTGTTTAACAGAGTTACTTTGATTACTCAATGTAGTTGTTTCGATACACCTAGAACGTTTTCCTGTGTTTAGATGGTAAATGTCAAGTTTACGTTAAAGATGAACTAAGAACTCCGGAGTGTTGTCAATTAATTTATGATTTGCTCTTTGATAATTGGTATTCAAACTGTAAATTTACATACAAACAATCCATAGACAATCAACCAGAAGCACAAAAAATCAATAGAACCACATTGTCAACTAGTATAAGATAAAAAGATATTTTAAAAAATAACTCGCATATTTTTATCATTCAGAACAATGTTAGGTGAATCTCGTTGGAAAGAGGCTAATCAGCATGAAGTAACTCTAACGGAGATGGATGAATGCATTGAAGCATTTCCAGACTTCCTAAAGTGCGTATAAATTATATTAACTTTTTACATCTTCATTAACATTTAATCAAACTATGACTTTTGATTGTCAATTATTCTGACACAGAAGTTTCTTAATTCAGATTTTCTTACCAAATAGATGCTTTCTAGCAAGTTTAATTGAAGTTGCTCCAGTTGTGTAGGAGTAGAAGTAAAAAAAATTAAGAAATATTTTAAGCTCACCTGACCTTTGCTTTCACATGGAATATACAGGGCAGCCCAACTTCAACAATGCTTTATATCTCTTAAAGAAACCCTGGTGAGTGTAGTTTTGTTAGAATTAATATTAAGTGAACAAAGTGTTAAATGTTTTTGTAATATTTTTTTCTATTATACATGTACTCTGTCCATACCATTTAGTTTTATTGCTGTTCTTTTTCCTTCAAAAGGTACTTGTACAGTGGTAATGTTGAGATGACTACAAGCAATGTCCAGCCTCTACTGGTTCTTGCAGATAAATACGGAGTAAAGGTCCTCCGTAAGACCTGTATAGACTACATGTCTAATCATATCGTTGAATCCCCCAACACAAACCGCACGTTAACGTGGTATTTGTATTCGAAGATGACCAATTGTCTTCCGCTTCAGGAAAAATGTCTGCATTTTATCTTGTCAAACTTTGCAATCATACAAAAGGCACCCGATTGGATAGAACTTGATGTGGAAGAAATGGTCGAGTTTTTGAGTAGCTCTGAGTTGGTAGTAGAATGCGAGTATAAACTGTGGACAGAGGTGGAGAGGTGGTTATTCTTTCAGTATGGGGGTGATCACTTAATTGAAAACCTGAAAGCAGTTCTACCCTTCTTCCGTTTCACAATGATGTCACCAAAGCAGCTGCTCTCCATTGAGAATTCAGATTTGTACAAAGAGCACAAGGATGCATTTGGTTGTTCTTTGATGGAAGCCTACAGGAAGCATTCTCTTCTGGTTGACTGTGCAGAAAACCAGACCAAATCAGAGTTATATAGGAACTACTTTTCTCAAAATTACAGTGTGTGTCACGACTTCAAACTCAAACAATATGCAATTGTTGCAAAGAACGAGAGTCGCATTTGTAATATCATTGATGTGCCTATTCAGTATAAAATGAGACCCTCCTCTGCAGTAAGCGACTCAAGTGAATATCTGCGGTTTGAAACGACGCTTTACCCAAGAGGATATTACCAGATACATCCCCTATATGGTCCGTACATGTCACGACAGAACGATTTGTTTTGCCTGAAGGTTAAACGTCGAACACTAGATGCGTTGCCTGCTAAAGTGGATATAACAATACTGATATATGGGCAGAAAAACAACGTGAAATATGTAGCACACAATTACTCGACCAGTTTTACTTTTGAAAACAAAAATCTGTTGTGTGAGATCAATGAAGTAATCTCTATTGACAAACTAAAAGTACCTAACTCGCTGTTCCTTGTTGGAAAGGATTTTGAGTCGAGGATATTTTTGAAGATTCAAGAAATCACGAAGGAAGTTGAAAGCAGTTAATTGTATGGCAATTGTTTACGAAGAAGGGAATACTAAGTTATGGTCATTGGTCAATGAAACTGCATAGTGCTTCAAGTTACGGAGATGCAATGTGCATTTTGGTATGAAACGTATAATATTATAAATAAACCTTATTTCAATTCACTATAGTATACACCAGAAAAAGACAATTGCATTTTACATTTTAATACAGTAGTTGAATTATAACACATCACTGCAACCGTGATTTGTCAGGTAGCCGATGTCTATATTTAAAGTGTGGGTACAGAGTGTTGATGACTTTATGTTCGAGTACACGAAGATGAGAAAAAAATAGTACTGAGAGATGGATTGACCTCATATAATGGTACTAAATAACAGTCAAGTTGGATCTGTTCTGTGATTGAAGTATTGTTTCAATAGGAATAACGATCTTTTGTTTCGCTAATTGGACAAACAATTGAGAACTTCAGAAGAAAAGAAAGCATAACAACGAAGCTATGACCAAAACTGATCGAAATTGGCAGGACATGAAGAAAGTTCTGTTTTAAAAAAAAAATAAAATAGCACAAAAACCATCTGTGCGAAGGGCAATCCAGATTTTAATTCCAAAGAAGCACTTTTTACAAAATTAAGCAGTTTGAACATTGTCTAGACAATGATGTGTAAAATCTGGATATTATTTTTAAATGACATGAAATAAACGAAAAGGTTTTTTCTACTTGCAAGCAAAACATTTTTTAGAACATTTATTGATAGCTTTCAGGCAGATAATTTACAAATGAACCTAAAAATATAAAAGAAAATTGACAATATTTCAGATAGTGTTTTGACTTTAACCATCGTAATATCTTTTAAATTATGCAGGCATTAGCTCTCAAGGACAAATTACAAATTAATATTCTTTGTCATTTACTAAAAAGTTGAGTTAGTAGTGGATGCATAACTATAAGTGGAATACCTTTATAAAGAAACAACCGTAAACTGATATGATAGTGCTTATGATTTTATCTTTACTTTGTAACATTATTTCTATATGTAGCACGTCTATTATATTACAATTGGCCACAATGTTTGTTATATTTGCTATGGTTTTTAAAATCTGATTTTTATGCTTTGATTTTATAGATATTTATTAAAATCAATAGAGATCAAATTAATGTGCATTGCTAAATTAAACATGACAACTTGTAGTTGTGAGTGTGAGACAGTTACTTTTTTGATTTTCTTTTTAACCATTGTATTCAATTGTTTTGAAAGAACTAAGATTAGTATGAAGATGCACAAAAGTGCCTAATAAAAACAATTGTGTATTCTATTTGGTAAATAGATACCACATTAATTTCAAAGTCCAGAATTCTAGAATTTTTATTCTCAAGAGTTACAATTTTTTACACAAAATGCAGTTTTATAGATAAAACAATATTTTGATAAATTCTTTACATGTTTATTGCTGTTATTGTCTGCTTGAAGTCATAACACCAAGATTAACACCATCGCAATCATTTTTGCGCACAAAAATATACAAATGGTGTTTATTTTGTTTTATCTCTTGGCAGTTAAAACGTAAATTACGACTGACTGATGTTTACTGTTCTAAATATAGTGGTAAAAATTATTGTTGAAAATCAAAGGGCATTTACGAAAATTAAATAATCTGTTAAACTTATCAGTGTTTTTTTTCTGCATATTTTCAAAAGCTAAATGTTTAATTGTTCTTCTATTTTTAATGCAATCAAGGTTACAAAACAGCTACTTAAAATGATATTACAACACTATTGATGAAGATTGTGTTCGTTCATTTCACTTATAGTTTGCCTCTTTAACATTGGGAAATTATAGCTTGAATTTACCATGGAATGTGCGTATATATATATATATATATATCAGATCATGTGTTAAATCGTTTATGTATTTATCTGCCTGTTAACTCTGACAAGCATATTGGTATTCAATGTTTATTTAAAATAATATTCAATTGAAAAAATTCACATTAAAATGAATCATAATTATGCTGTATATGTTAAATATCCAATTAATTATAAATCGTTTTCGTATCTTGCTAATTGTGTTGAATTCATCTTATATTTATGTGTTTATATAATTATGCATGCCGTTAAGTCTCCTTATTTATTGTAATTTTTTTACATATCTTTTTTAATGAATTCATCTTTATGTATTTACTATTTATTAAAATCTGAACAATTCGATATATTAAATTTGATTTTTGGATCAATTTTATGAAAGAACAGAATATATATTCGCATCAGCAAACTATGAATAAAACATTTTGGCAAAAGAACACGTTATCGCTATTTTAACCCAAGAGTTTCTTTTGTCCGATCAACAGCTAAGGTCATTTACGGCATGCCAGTTTTACTGGTGGAGGAAACCGGAGTACCCGGAGTAAACCACCGACCTACGGCAAGTCACTGGCAACTTT
>JAUMGZ010168815.1:0-15249 GCA_032359645.1 Pododesmus macrochisma
TCTCTATCCATTAGGGTGATTTATAGTTAGATGCAATCACTATCCAATACCGTGAATTATAGTATCATGCAAACAGTTCAGAACTGTAAAAAAACAAAAACCATAGTATCATGGTATTTTTTCCTTACTCTGAGAAAGACAATTTTTCATAGCGCAGCGTTTGAAGAAGCTGTGCATATTATGAAGAAAAGCCTTTTATGCAACTCAAATTCGTTCGCGTTATAGTACTCTGCAGAATGCCCACAAGCTGTATGTGCGATACAAGTTGGAACAAACGTGAAACTTACCTAAGCGCGGGTGTTTTGTCGGCTATTATATTACTAAGGTTCCAAACTCAGGTATATGATGATAGGCACTACATAGGTGCAAGCTCTTGAAGTTAGCAGCTTATTAAATATAATGACATTGTATCTTTTTTTTCTTATTTTAGGTGTTTTTACAACAACTCCGATTATCCTGCCAGAAGGGAAAGGTGCGCAATCTATTTTAATAAAGTACAATATTTGTGTAATGCTGAAATATAATATTTCTACTTTTCTAACGAAATGTACATTACGAAGAGTACGAGTATTATTAACCTTGTATTGATCATTTTTAAAACCGGCCAGAGACTTAAAGATTTCAAGATTTTATTAATAACGCTCAGGTACATGAACATACACAACATGAGGACATGTTTAAACTCAAGAATCAAAACGACTGAAATACTAGGGATTTCTAGACTACAGTCCTAGAAATCCCTGGAAATTATAAAGAAAAAAAAGTGTTTTCATAACTCGTGGTCAAGATTACTTGTCAAACCTGACACGTCATAAATCGGATACGATTATTGCATACAATACATAAAGACACACTTTACATTACACATATAGACAACACATGATAAAACCAGGAATCCAAAGACACAGAGAAATAAAAAACAACTTTATAATTATAGAAAGAATTTATCATTGCACAATTAACGCTGCATCTTTTAACTCGAACTTATGTTTATATATAAGTGTAATAATGCTTTCAGGTGATTGCGACAAATCATTGGCTGTGACTATGTTGAGCACTACTGATAAGGCCCAAAAGTTAAATCTTGATACGCCGTCGTTTTTGAAATCAGTTACCATTGAGCTACAAACGGAGAGTACAGTGTCGTTTAAAATTAGTGTCTTTTTGAATGGTGTAAAATTTCAGGTAAGTTTATCATATGTCACTAAATTCTATTCAGAAATAATTTGAAATTTTACATCATTTAATAATATAATATCAATGCAATGTATTCATATTCCACATTGGCAAATGTATGAACAATAGTATATATTATTGATATGACATATAAATGTCTTTACGGCGATGTCACCTTTCAAGTTATCGTAATAAGAAAGATAACTCTTGCTGTACAAAGGAAGATAATTGCGGATGCTAGTCCTTCATCGATAGGTGGCCACGCATACGCATTATCAAACTACCAGACAAGAAAAAACAACAACAGAGATTTGCTGCTAAAATTATGTTTAACCGCCACCCACCACTTCAACTTTTAATTCAAATTACTTGTTGTTACTAAACATGGTTTTTCTTTGTTACTAGTCATATGATAAAACAGTTTTTATCTTTGACCTATTTTGAGTGTAGTATTTTACTACACTAGTCATTAGTTACACTTTGTGTTGTTTATTATACTAGTCATGAGTTACACTTTGTGTTGTTAATTATATGAGTCATTGGTTACACAATTGATACTTTGTTACCTTTTTACAATTTGTATTCCATATGCTTATGAAGTTGAGTTAGGTATTGCATAAAGTGTGTAATACGTGCTTAATACCATTATGTTGGCATTATTTGAACCCCCACCTTTGTATTTAGGGGTTTTTCAAATCAAAACAGATTGTGTAACAAACCATTATTTATGTAATGTTTTACAATTAACATTTTTTTAACAATTTTAATCGTCATTTACTTTTTTAATAAATGGCCTGCGTGTACACACATAAGATTTCAAGAATTTATATTTTTCTCCTTTTTAAATGCCATGATTGGTTTTTATTGGTTGATTACACATGCTTTATTAGCAAACTATTTGAAAAGAAATGTTAAAATAAAGATGTTGTCATGTTAAAGTTGATTACTATGAATAAAATGTCAAATTTACATATATTAAGATACCTAAAACGCAGGGTTTTGCATATGGATATAAAAAATTTCTTTTGTTGTTGGTATCGGCTAGCGCTCGCTACCGGTTAATTACGGCCCTGAATGCCATGTTTTAGAGATTTGAAATAATTATGTAGTGTACACGTGATGCTACTATTACTGACGACGCACCTTGTTTCCTGAGTTGAACGTAAACTGTATATTTTCTTCTACAGGATTACGATTTCCCCAAGAACACTGACACTCTGGTAATGAAGGATTTCAACTTCTATTACACAAAAACGGCATCATTCGAATCTGAAATAATTGTATCGTTTAAAAATGTATCATTGTACGGATGCCCCTTCCAGGAAGGTGAGTCAATAGCAAATGAAGATATGGTTTTAGTCAGAGATTTTAAATGGTATTTTGATTTTAATTGATATCTTGAGCAATGAGTGGTTAGTGATATATGACAATTTTGATATAATACCTCTTTGAAGCCTGAGACCTGATGTCGGATGATAAGAGATATGATATCAAAATGGTCATATTTTAACCTTTTAATCATGTTTTTTTATAACCTGTGTATTTAGATAAAATAAAATACAGCACAAAAATTCTTCCGTGTTTTCATCACTGGCAAACCTCTTAGCAGATTCCTCTTAGTCTAAAATTTCATTATCTATTAGATTGTAAAGCTCTGGCAATCTTGCAGCAAACTCCTCCTTATAGTATCTGTTCGCCACCAATCGTAGCTGCTTACTTTACGAAACAGACGACAGATGGTATGCCTTAATAAAGAAACCGGTCAAATCCGGAAAATAAATACGTGAGAAATCAATATAAATCTGTGTATATTCTTCATATAACAATACATTTACCTACAATTGAATATATCTTTTTTTTATTTAAAACTACGTATACCAGAATGTATGTTTTGAATGCGGTGACATATTGATTTTATAGGTACTACTACATCTGCGACAACGACAACAACAGGCACATCTCTTACAACAACAACAGGCCCATCTGTAACGACAACAACATCAACAAGTACAACACCAAAAGGTACTGTTATCATATGTTATCAATCATATTACTGTTGTGTTCAAAAAAATTCGGGGTAGCATATGATCGCTGCTTATGACCGCCCGTTACGTTTGATTTGGTCGGAGGTATACCTGTAAAATTTCATGAGATAACCTTTACGAAACTGGGTATAAATGATAAACACAATAAGACCGTGTGCATTGCACAAAAAAGACAACTCTGGCTCTGCTTAGATAATGAGTTATCTACAATGAAGAAAAAGTCATTTTGTCACATTTCCTTGTCCGAGGTTAACTTTTAAAGTTTGATAGATAATTTCATAAAACTTGTCACCGACGATAAGGACAATACCAAGGTGTGCAATGCACAAGAACCACAACTCTTCTCCTGCTAGATACTGAGTTATCTTTCATTTCATAAAATTCATCATTCTGTATTCAATATATTTTTTTATTAAACTTGGAAAGATACACATGACAAGGACAACGTCACACATTGAAATGCATAATAATCACAATTCTTGCCCAACTAGATGCAGAGCTCTCTCCTTTTTCGTGCAAATCCCCGCCATTCTGTTAAATTTCCATGTCAGGTGCATCTCTTAAAGTAAATGCGATTAAGTATTGAATTGTGATACATGCGAAAAGAACAAGAATTTAATGTTCAAGAACCACAACTCTTGCTCTGCTAAAAACTGCGATATTTACTTTTTATCCGCCCGCAGATAAGGCGGAAGTATATTGGCATGGTCTCGTCCGTCAATCCGTTCGTCCGTCCGTTCGTTCGTTCGTTCGTCCGTTCGTCAGTTCATCCTTTAGCTTGCCCGGAGCTTTTTGACAAAATTACTGCATCATAGAGTTCGATGATACTTCACACAAGTGTTCCTTGCACCAAGTTCTAGAGACCGGTCGAATGTCAAGGTCATTAAGGTCACCGTCACTGTTACAATGTGTAAAAACATTTTCTATAAAACCTTGTCTACAACTTACTGAGTATACGTCTGAACAAATATTTATAACGTTTTTTTTAACACAATTACTCCTTGCATTAATTTAACTTCTAGAGTAGATCCACAAAGACACATGGAACAAAATACATGTGTATATGTGAAGGAATATATTTCGAAATAAACTGTTAGAATTTCACGCCCTTTCTGTCCTTCTATCTTTAAACGAACTCTGCGTCGATTTTCTGGCGTGTGTATTATGTACCGTTTGCGGTGCTCTTGTTATAAAAAGAAGCGTCATCCTGGACCACGAATTTGTTTAAGTATTCATTCTGCTCATATATAATGATTTCGTTTTTGGTTGGATTCTTTCCTAATTTTGAAGCCCCAAAGATTTTGTGGTTTCAATAGTTACACATCTTCAAGAAATTATCTATACACGATATAACCTTAAGAAGATTGTCTGACCCCAGAGATGTTGATGGTTGAAATAATTATAAGTCATTAAGAAATGTCCTCTAAATGATAATAACAGCATTGTATTGTAGTGTGCAAAATCCAGTAACTCTCGCTTCATTGGTAATCAAAGTTTCACCAACCTAATACCAAATATATTTAACACGACACGTGATTTCATAGTCCACCTCGGAATCAACTCCACTGCTTACCTTGTGTTTCACTGTCCCTGTTTATCATGTGTTTCTTTTATACAACTGAAACACACATCGACAGCTGTGTATTGTATCGTGTAGTTTGAGATAACAATAAAACATAGTTCAAATGCTGCCTGTCCTTATTTTTGCTCCGTCTACTCTTTTCTTGGAAAAAGGGGCCGATCGCGATAGTATTAACAGAGCTGTGCATTTACATGCGTTTTAATAGACTTTTATCCGTATTAACACACAATTAGTCTAGAATAACCCCTGAGTAATGATAAAATTCAATTTTGCTTGCAATAGAAATTACATTACAGACATGTGTCTGGTATAGTTTATTTATAAGTAGCCTCTGATATGTTAAATTAAAGGGATCAGGAAATGTAAGTCCTAAAGGGATAACATCTACAAGATTAAAGTTAAAGAATATTTTCTCCTTACTGATTATAAATTAGAATACAAAAATGGAAATAAGAATTAAGAACAATTCACAAACAAACAAAATGATTGGATAATTCATATAGTATGCCGCTACCTTGCTTAATGCAATAATAGTGCCATTGTGAAAAGCCGTTCAAATTGATGTAATAAAACATCATGTATATTTGTTATACACAAGACGGTTTTCTTTTTTACGTCATACTTTCCCCTTGTATTTCTTTCAGAGTGTCAAACACTTTTAACGGGACTTTCGCCAAATTTGAACATAACCGAAGAAGGTTTTCTTTGTTACGTCATACTTTACCCTTGTATATCTTTCAGAGTGTCAAACACTTTTAACGGGAATGTCGCAAAATTTGAACATAACCGAAGAAGGTTTTCTTTGTTACGTCATACTTTACCCTTGTATTTCTTTCAGAGTGTCAAACACTTTTAACGGGAATGTCGCCAAATTTGAATATAACCGTAGAAGGTTTTCTTTTTTACGTCATACTTTACCCTTGTATTTCTTTCAGAGTGTCAAACACTTTTAACGGGAATGTCGCCAAATCTGAACATAACTGAAGACTCTGGCGTTTACGCAATCGGTCGCTGGAAAGTTAAAACGGACGGAGCAACGATGAGTATCAGACTGCAAAATGTTGTGAACTTAAATTCTCAGATTTCAAAAATATCACTGAAGTTAAATAACGTGGAACGCTACAAGATAGATGTTTATACAGACGATGATAGACTTGTGTACAATGTCCCAGCTAAGGTATTTATTCGATTTTCTTCAACATTTTCCATTTTCGCTTTTTGTGTGTTTTTTTTTTTGAAAGGTTTTGTAAATGTTATAAACAGCTCACATATTAAACAAAAAAAACCCCACTTTAATCGATGCAAATACAAATATTGTAAATTAGAGTATATATTCTCGAGATATCTATCGTACATACCATCTTTTGACTGAGATTGAACGAATCCCGTAACTAGATAGAACTATCTCAGTCGAGGCACGTATGTTAAATATCTTAAAGCGAGGCGATATAGCCGAACAGTGTGATAACAAACCTGCCATCCCTGAACTGAGATTGATCAGGACGAGGAGATAGTCTAGTCGCGACATAACACCCATTCATATACCTTCAATCGACTGAAATTGATAAAATCTCGTTCATTTGTACCTGTTTTTGTACAAGATAACATTTTCGAATTCGAGGATAGTATGTATTCATTCTTGATCAAAAATAAAATAAACAATTGAAAAGAAATTCAGATGATCTCAAGACGAGGCGACAGCCGAGCCGTGAGATAATTTTACATATATACCATCTCTCGACTGATATTAATAGAATATCGTACCTGTTTCTGTTTAATATAGAATCATCTCAGTCGAGATGCAAGTTAAATTTATTATGTAAACGCCAACTTTAACAACACATTTATGCATGCACCTTTTTCAATGTATTAATTTTTGTTTTCTTTTTCTTAAACAGGATACGTCTCCGACAATTCAGTCGGTCTCAGAGTCCTTTGAAAATAACGTAGTTATCGGAAACTTGATAAAGATAACACTAGTTTCTATCAAATCAGGCGAAGAAGCTGTCGTGTCAGGCATAGGACTCGTAACGTGTATAGAAAAACGTAAGTTGTTCTTCATATTTATAATATAATACACATTTCAAACTGAAACATGCTACCAATAAATTTATTAGAGAAAAGATCAAATACTCTGTGCGAGACACCTCGTCTAGCTCCGAAGCAGCCGTCATTTATGGACGCTTTAGATAAAATGAATCTATGAATTGAGCATAGACAATACCTCGGTAAATAATTGTGTAATGTAGGATTAACAGCTATTATTTGAATAATAATTCAACAGCTATCATTTGAATAATAATTCAACAAGAATCATTTGGCTATTTTAGTAGTACTGTTATCGAATCGAATATTGCGTACAATGCACTTACACGTGAAGATAGAACAAGACTAACATGCTTTAGCAAGGAAAAAAGCAAAAATTAACAATACTCACATGGTGTAAAATTACCAAAAGAAGAAGAACTAAAACAGCGTCAATACGAGGCTTAAAACTAAGTGTCGCATTGAGAGATATATCATCTGATGAGATATTCATACCTCGGTTCTAATGACATCTTGTTCTAAATGAAGTATTCTTATTTTCATTTTTAACCGTTTTGTTTACTTTTGGTTTGTTGAAGAATCTTTATTTACTGATCTTTCACCTTATTTCAAAGTATGCTTTATATACGCAAAACAAATGGCTGTAGATACTACTGCATTGATGCAACAACTTGTTAAATAAATATAATTATATTAATGAATTTGAATAAATATCTTTTAATATTTAATATATGATAAAAACGTTTTTGATGCTGATCATATGTTACAATTATTAACGCTTGTTATAATTTAAAAACTATTTTTAATAATTACACAATTATAGAATTGAATGTGATTTTGAATAGTAATTTATAATTCAATATACAAATTTATCGAGTACTGACAGAAGTATTTGTATTCTATTTGCATGACACGGTATATAAAACTCGGATGAAATTCACAAAAAATTATTGATAAGATAAAAATATATAAAAGCATACACACTATAGAATACTCGAATGCGTCTTCTATAGGGTACGTATTCAGCAACACTTTATCATATTGTATATGTTATCAATCAGTTAAGTATAAATTAAATTTATTTAGATAATACATGATATATTTATTTGTAACTTCGTTTTGCGTATGTATTCAATGTCTGATCCTTGATATTTATTTGTACTAACTTTGATATTAATGTGTACGTTCATTGATATAATTAATTCTTACCTTGATATTAATTTGAACTTACCTTGATATTAATTTGCACCTTGATATTAATTTTTACCTTAATATTAATGTGAAATTACCTTGAAACAATTTGTACTTTCCTTGATACAATTTATACTTACCTTGATATTAATTTGTACTCACCTTGATATGATTCATTCTTACCTTGATATTAATTTGTACTTACCTTGCTCAAATTTGTACTCACCTTAATATGATTCATTCTTACCTTGATATTAATTTGTACTTACCTGGATTTAATTTGTACTTACCTTGCTCAAATTTGTACTTACCTTGATATGATTCATTCTTACCTTGATATTGATTTGTACATGTAACTACCTGGATATAATTTGTGCTTGCCTTGATATTGATTGGTACTTTACCCTTAGCTACCTCATCATTTGTTTGTATTTTTATTTTCCAGGTTTTAACCAATCCAGATGAATGATTTCCCTAAACACCTACCTGTTTTCCCACGTTTTAAAAGGAAAATATACAAGTTTGACATTCATAATGTGCTACCTCTGCTGTCGGTCATAGACTTGTTTTGTTGAGATTGCAAACTTCATTTACCATAATAAAAACCTCGTTCACTATATGATTGTTTGCAATGCCAATAAAACTGTTTATGAAGTTATGAAATTATTATAATAAAGCTGTTATATATTTTCATTGCTATTATTGATGCTTTTTATATATGTCTTTAATATTTTGAGTGATTGTATTTTGTATTAACTTTATATTGTTTTATAGTAATATACTTTAACACACATCCATATGAATGCATCCTTAAACTTAAAAATATTGTCCTTATTTGTTTTAAAGAAACCAGCGCAACCGAAGTTACGACACCGGAAATAACGACACCCAGTAGTAAGTATTAGTACATATATCATTTCTTGATAAGATAGTAAATATAAAAAATATCTTGTCTAGAAAACCTTGTATCTGAGCAAATCCATTATTGACATGTCTCTTAATTGTAACCTTTTCAATCTAAACATGTATTTTTTTCTTGAAACCCAGGAACCCTTCGTTATCTTTACTTGATAATCTAGTAAAAACTAGAATATCGTTTTCGGGTAACCTAGTAAAACTAGAATATCGTTTTCGGGTAATCTAGTAAAACTAGAATATCGTTTACGGGTAACCTAGTAAAACTAGAATATCGTTTCCGGGTAATCTAGTAAAAACTAGAATATCGTTTTCGGGTAATCTAGTTAGGGTTAGTACATGTATATCGTTTCCGGGTAATCTAGTAAACGCTAGAATATCTTTTATTGGTAATCTAGTAAAATTTAGAATTTTTTTCTTCTTGATAATCTGGTATTATTTTGCTTATTTGTTCTTGGTTATCTACATATACTGTTATATACTATCTATTTTAGCCGCGACAACAACCACAGCTACAACGACAACTGGCACAACAACAGGTAATAATGGACACTTAGAAATATATTTTTCTAAAATGTTATTCACTCTTAAAAGATGTCAGTTTAAAATGTTAAAGTTAGCCCTGTCAAAAATGCCCGCTCTAGCATTGCAACGGTGACGTTTAAAATTGTCAAAGATGTCCTTTCAAACATTTCAAAATACAAAAATGTAACGTTTTTAAGCATTTCAAAGATGCTCGTTCAAAGACTAATACTTTTCTCGCTAGGTTGTTCTTATTTCAAAGAATAATACTACGTAATATATATCTTTAGAAATTAAACGTGTTTTCATTTCAATGATACATGTAGTTGTATTGTTTGCTGCAATTAAACCCAACATATTTGTGTTATATTTGAACTGATGGGATTTAAATATTTACTGAAAAATAAGTATTCGACTTAAGAACTTGATTAGGTCTGCAAATTTAAAGCCGTATACGTGTTGCAATGAAAAGTAACCTTCTCGTTCGTAAGAAAAAGTTCAGCATAACATATATAAAGATACATATAATTACAAAAGAAAGAAAGAAAATAAAAGTGTTCCTTAGATAAAAATCTCAATAGCATTTTATCACTTGTATTGACACAACACTTTGAATGCAAATACAAACTAACTCTGAACAGACAGAAATGGGTAGTTTAACGTCTTCAGCGTTCCTTAATGACCATTAAAAGACGGTCTCTGGATATATACCTGTCAATATAAATATGTTGCATGCTAGTAAATCAATGATGCATAACAGTAAAACAACTGGTATAACTAAAAAATCTAATATCATCTATACAACCGTGCTTAAAAGAAAATAATAGTGTTATTTAAGATTATATAAAAATACCAAAATAAACGATAACCTAATCTTTAACAACATCACGAATAAGCATATTTCCATCAACAGTACAAAGTGCAACCACATTTACACATTCACCATCCCCTATCGATACAACATCACCAACATTAACACCATCACCACCACCATCACCATCACCATCATCACCACCAACAACAATACAATCTACCGCAGAGATTAACACCAAATTAACAACAACAACACCACAATCACAACCACCAACAACAACACAATCTACCACAAAGATTAACACAAAAGTAACACCAAGAACACCCCAATCACCAACACCACCAACAACAACAACACAATCAACCGCAGAGATTAACACCAACGTAATAACAACACCACCACAATCACAACCACCAACACAATCAACCGCAGAGATTAACACCAAAGTGACAACAACAACAACAACAACACCACAATCACCACCACCACCAACAACAACAATACAATCAACGGCAGAGATTAACACCAACGTAATAACAACAACGCCACAATCACCACCACCAACACAATCAACCGCAGAGATTAACACCAAAGTGACAACAACAACACCACAAACAACAACAGTACATGCACACTTACCAGTTTCGACTATGTCAAGCAGCGCACCAAGTGTTACTACTGCGACAAGTGAACATCCGTACACACCTTCTGAAATAAATGCTCCTAACGAAGCCGAACGTGAAGATGCATTACAAAACGACAATGCTGATACAATTTTAACTAAACCGATCGAAAACCAAAACAATGATATCTTGTCACCTGAAATACAACAAAAACCAGGTAAAAATCCCAACCCCAGTGAAGACACCAATGTTTTGCCAGACGCCAATGCGAACAATAATGATTATGCCGACAATTCTCAGCAAGAAGAAGCAGATCACAAATACAGTGTGCCACCCACTTCTTCTGGTGAACAAACCACGTTTACATCAGTAACTACCGAAACACTAACACATACAACAACTCCGGCAACACACCTTGTCACAACACAAAGCACAACTCCGGCAACACACCTTGTCACAACACAAAGCACAACTCCGGCGACACACCTTGTCACAACACAAAACACAACTCCGGCGACACACCTTGTAACAACACAAACACAACGCAACACTTCAACAAATGAACCAGAAATATCCTCAGGCTTTGAAGTATCGACCCCTCTTATCTTGGGATCAACTCATTTTTATACATCATCAACTTATGGTAAATTATTTTTATTATTTCTATCAATATTGATTATGTAGCATCGTGGGACGGATTGTTGTATATACACGTATTACATTTCAAAACACCAAAATAATTGGTTAATGTATACAAGTATCATTTATATTCAAAACAAGAAGAAATTGAACCAACAGAACAATCGTTATTGACAAATAATAGCTTCATCAAAATGTCTCAACCAGAATGAACCAGCTAAATGAGACGGGCATTAAAAATAATTCCACTCATCCTGTTTTGGGGACTTTTTAATATAAGTCAAACCAATCAAATGGTTGAGAAAACCTCGCTCTTGACCTGACGCCATGCTCCAAATAAACCGTCAATAACGGACTCGAAGGGAAAATGAATTTAGAATAGACAAGACCTCGATAAATCAAAACTCTGATCCAAAGGGAAAGTGGAAACATTCACGACAAACACAGTTTATCTCTGTTCCGGCATGTGTATTTTATTTAACGTGTTTAAAAGCAGCCGTGTCCTGTTTTGGGTCCTTACATTTTCTAAAACGCTTGGTTTTCCCGTGATTATCTTAAACGCTTGCGTTACCGTGATTATCTTAAACACTTGCATAACCGTGATTATCTTAAACGCTTGTGTTACCGTGATTGTCTTAAACACTTGCGTTACCGTGATAATGTTAAACGCTTGTGTTACCGTGATTATCTTAAGCGCTTGCGTTACCGTGATTGTTTTAAACGCTTGTGTTACCGTGATTATCTTAAACGCTTGTGTTACCGTGTTTGTCTTAAACGCTTGTGTTACCGTGATTGTCTTAAACACTTGCGTTACCGTGATTGTCTTAAACGCTTGTGTTACCGTGGTTGTCTTAAACGCTTGCGTTACCGTGATTATCTTAAACGCTTGCGTTACCGTGATTATCTTAAACGCTTGCGTTACCGTGATTATCTTAAGCGCTTGCGTTACCGTGATTATCTTAAGCGCTTGTGTTACCGTGATTATCTTAAGCACTTGCGTTACCGTGATTATCTTATAGCGGTCTCCTTGTATTGACACAGAACTGTTTCACTACACCGCTGAGACAGAACAACATCAAAATGGCGCTCTTTGTCAAAAATAAAAACAAAAGTTGCCTATGATTTTTGTGCTCAAGAAATATATGTGCATATGTGTTAAAAGTGTCCGAATTTGGGTGCTGTGACGTTAACAATTATACACACATATCATATTTCTAGTATAAAATTAAATTAATATAGTAAATATCATTAAAAGTATATATATGGTAGTTTATATTACATGTATTTGGAAACAGTTATAAAATTAACGGACTATTCAATTGATATCTTCTTCAATCTCTACATTGTGGTTTTAGTTATCATAATACATAGCCTTTTTCATACTTAAAACTGCTTGTTCATAATACATTATTAAATGACGTAAAACACAGCACAACTATTCAAAGAAAACTGATGTACCAACAGGCATATACTTTTTCATTTTTTGCACAACTCATATCGGTGATATTAATTCCAACATATAAATGTTTTAGCAATAAAAAATTATAAACTTGAGAAATCATTAGTTAAGCTTTGTAACTTCAATAAATTTTACTTTAAAAAATATCAGAAGGAATATTAAACAGTTAACGAACCGACATAAACGTATACTTCAACTCGATTTTTTGAAGGTACATTTGTTGTACATGTCCAAACTTATCAGCGAACAAGACATGTTTGTTTGTTTGTTTGTGTTAAGGGCTTTTTGTCCGATCAACAGCTAAGGTCATTAACGGACGTGCCAGTTTTACTAGTGGAGGAAACCATGGTGCCCAGAGTAAACCACCGACCTACGGCAAGTAGCTGGCAACTTTCTCACACTAGGCCGCCCCGGACGGGGATCGAACCTAGGAGGTTAAAGGCTCTTATGATTACAAGTCGACGACTTTAACCAATAGGCCACCTCGGCCCATAACGAACAAGACATGCTTTGGAATGGCTGTTGTTCACAATGTATAACTGCTTCTGTGGTAGATCATGGTAGCTCGTGATCACCTGTGTTTTTTATTTATGACCTGCGGATGTAATTGTTGTTTCTTACATTCATATTTTTAAAAGAACGTATTGTAAGAGATATTTAAAATTGGTATCAGATTTCTGGTTTATTATCTTTGTAATATTCAATGATATGTTGGTTTATAAATTAAAAATGTTGATGGACCAGACGAATGGAGGCAGATGTTTTCTGGAAATGTGTAATAGAATAAAAAATAACGATTTTTTTTTTTTTTTTTTTTAAATACATTGATATATAGTTACAACTCCAACAACAAAAACAACGACAACATCAACGAAAGAATCAACAACTGTTTCTCCAACTCCAACATCTGTACCAACAACAACGTCATCTACAGTAACTAGCCCAACAACAACGGTAACTCCATCAACAACAACAACGTCAACGACGACAACTACACCAACAACAACGTCAACGACGACAACTACACCATCAACAACCTCCACGACGTCTACGCCAACCGTCACGTCAACAGTAACTCCAACGACAACTACACCAACAACAACATCTACGACTACTACGCCAACAACAACTTCAACGCCCACTGTCACAACAACAACAACGCCATCAACAACAACATCAACGACAACTACACCATCAACAACATCAACGTCGACATCAACACCAACAACAACTTCCACGACGACAACAACACCAACAACAACTTCCACGACGTCCACACCAACCGTCACAACAACCACAACGCCATCAACAACAACACCAACAACATCATCAACGTCGACAACTACACCAACAACAACATCAACGACGACAACTACACCAACAACAACGTCCACGACTTCAACGCCAACTGTCACAACAACCTCAACGACATCAACAGCAACATCAACGACAACAACACCAACAACAACTTCCACGTCGACAACAACACCAACAACAACTTCCATGTCGACAACAACACCAACAACAACTTCCACGACGTCTACACCAACCGTCACAACAACCACAACGCCATCAACAACAACCTCAACGACAACTACACCAACAACAACTTCCACGACGACAACAACACCAACAACAACTTCCACGACGACTACACCAACCGTCACAACAACCACAACGCCATCAACAACAACAACAACAGCAACGACAACTACACCAACAGAAACTTCCACGGCGACAACAACACCAACAACAACTTCAACGACGTCTACACCAACCGTCACAACAACCACAACGCCATCAACAACAACATCAACGACAACTACTCCAACAACAACTTCCACGACGACAACACCAACAACAACTTCCACGACGACAACACCAACAACATCAACGACAACAACACCAACCGTTTCAACAATCACAACGCCATCAACAACAACATCAACGACAACTACACCAACAACAACTTCCACGTCGACAACAACACCAACAACAACTTCCACGACGTCTACACCAACCGTCACAACAACCACAACGCCACCAACAACAACATCAACGACAACTACACCAACAACAACTTCCACGACGACAACAACACCAACCGTCACAACAACCTCAACGACATCAACACCAACAACAACTTCCACGTCGACAACAACACCAACAACAACTTCCACGTCGACAACAACACCAACAACAACTTCCACGACGTCTACACCAACCGTCACAACAAC
>JAUMGZ010168825.1:0-15249 GCA_032359645.1 Pododesmus macrochisma
GCAGTTAGAGCACGAAAACCAATTAACCAATGAGAATTTAGTAACCTAATTAATATGCGTAAATATGCACGAATCGCCTTGGCCTTTGAACTTAGCCTGAGTCTTGTCCTTGTGTACTTGCATATCAAATTTAGATGAATTCGGACAATTTTTAGAGCAGTTAGAGCACGGAAACCAAAGCGTGACAGACGGACAGATAGACAGAGGGACAGAGGGACAGACAGAGGGACAGACCCAAATTAATATTCCCCCGATTTTCTTCGAAAAGCAGGGAACAAAAATTCAATATAAAAAGATTTATTTATTGCTTTCCTAAATGTATTTTTTCTAAAGCCTCACTGTGAAAGGGATGCAAAATACATGCTCAACAAAGTTTGTCAATGTTTTTGGGGTTAATTTAGCATAGCTTTTAAAACATTTCAGATAACACCAGCATTGCATCAGCTTGTCACAGAACACAATGTTTGTTGTTTTCTTAGGGTTAAATGTCCCTTTCAACACATTTCTATATCATATCAAGACCACGTCTGCTTGCGACAGTGTGCATTCATGGCAACTTTATTTTACTATCTAACTGTAATATCATACCACAGAACTCACTCAGTCACAATAATCTGACACAGAGTCAACCAGTCCTTCCCCTACCCAGAAATGCTGAGTGCTCAGCCGGGAGCAATAAGATTACTGAATTTTAACTTAGGTTTGATTGGCCAGAGATAAATTTTATACCTCCAGCTCACGAAGCAAACACTTAATCACTGAGCTACCACAGCGGTCAAACAGAACACTATGAAATCAAAGTGCTGTTTTACTGCAACATCATGACCAAAATGAACAAATGTAATGGATAAATATGTTGTTAATGTGTTAATATGACATTATAAAAGGGTGTTATCCTTTGTTTTCCTTGGTTTAAAATAATTTGAACTTTTTAAAATTTTAACAAATTCATGGTTTCAATTATTCATACATGTAGTTTATTGTTTATTCACTTTTTGCTCGTTCTGTAAATTGATAATTTTTTCAGTATATTACCACCATACCTGCCAAGTCTCCCCATTTAGATTGAGACTCCCTATTTTTAGACTAAAATATGGTCATTTACACATTTGCTCCCCCATGAAGTCTTACTCTCCCTTATTCACGGTTTTTAGTGTCAAAAAATAGTATTAGCTTGCCTACCTGTAGTCTCCAATGGTGTTGATACAAAACCCTCCATTCACACACAGGTTAGGGTTGCCCTCACATTCATTGATATCTTCAACACAAGTATCCGAGGTAAAGCCGAGGGGACAGGAACACTGATAACCGTCTTCTAGGGCGTGGCATGTACCCCCATTCTTACAGGGGTGAGGGGCACAGTAATCAACCTGCTCACAGTGTCGACCTGGAATTACAATAATCAGATATAAATTATCGGGACAATGAGTTTTACTTATTTACAGTTATTTCACATTGTGACATGTCGACCTGGAATTGCAATAATCAGATATAAATTATAGGGACAATGAGATTTACTTTTTTACAGTTATTTCACATTGTGACATGTCGACCTGGAATTGCAATAATCAGATATAAATTATCGGCACAATGAGATTTACTTATTTACAGTTATTTCACATTGTGACATGTCGACCTGGAATTGCAATAATCAGATAAAAATTATTGGCACAATGAGATTTACTAATTTACAGTTATTTCACATTGTGACATGGTCAGAAGTAATAGTGTTAACTTATGTCAGTATCATAGTCCTGTCCTACTGAAGTATCAAACTCCTAAATCTGAGTCAGAGAGGAAGGAATTAGTTTAACATCTTTATCATACAGGAGTCTGTGTATAATATACTGATCATTTCAAATCAAAAGATGCATCATTTATCAACATTTATAAACAAGTTGATGATGTGACAAAACCTGGAACAAAAAACAGCAAATAATTTTAATTTTTTTTTTTATAAAAATGTGTAATTTTCATTGACGTAATTATCTACAGCTGTAAATCATATGGGCTTTTTCTGATACTAAATTTGATAGATATACTATTTTTATTTCAACAGATGTAGGGGAGTCAACTGTTTCTAAACCATGTGAATATCAATAAAGGGAGATTATAAAACTCTATAAATCATAAATAACACTGTCTTTATTTTTTATTAATCACTCTGTCTTCTAAAGGCCACTATGGTTTAGCTCAAGGTGAAGTAAAACTAGTCCTACAACAGCACACATTATTATATGCTGTAAGAATATCTCCAATATGATGTACATGTTTATATATGATAAAATTGCTATTAAAGACAACTAAAACAATTTGAAAGCTACACCACAGTCATGTGACCAGTGTATAGTTTTTATTTCTTCCTTTTTTTTTTTAACTATTCCCCTCATTTATAACATCAATATAATAATACACTTATCACCATGGCTTGGAGGGTGAAAGCAGTTTTGTAGGCCCTGATGCATGAGCTATAACCCGGGGTGAAATGTGATAAGAGTATAATTATCATACTTAATAGAGGAAGAAAAACAACATTAACTCCATCAAGATTTGAACCTGGAACCTCAAGGTAAGGAGTCCAATGCTGTACCCATCAAGCTAAAGGTTCATTTTCTGTTACAAAATCTTCCTTAAATATATGATGCCTGAGTACATACATGCAATTTTACATTTATATCTTCCTACCTCGATAGCCTGGTGTACAATGACAGATGTAATCGTTTAGACTGGTCGTTAAAGTGCATGTTCCTCCTTTCTGACAGGGATTGTTATAACATGCACTTTCAGGGTCTCTTATCTCGCACATACTCCCAGAAAAACCTAAAATCAATCAAATATATCTGTTAACCCGTATTTATGCAATGAGATATGCTGTAGTGAACCTTCATTATACATATCACAGGTGTAGCCCTATGTTTATTACACTTATTAATAAATGAAGGGTTTACAATTTTTGTAAATTTTGTTTGATTTTATATTTCAACATCCCTTTCAACTAATGTCTAGGTTTTACAGAGATGGTTTCTTCTGTACAAAGAATGATGAATAATTAGCAGGAAGCCAGAAGATAAGACCTCCAACACATAAGAAAACACTCTGTTAGTTTTCTGTTAAACCAAAGTAATAATATTCATATAATAAGACCATGCAATTCAATACCTGAAAAATACAAATATATAAAATGTTTCAAAATACAATTTTCCTTTAATTTCTTGACACCTTTCACTGTTATGATGCTATCTGAAAATTATCTTTAAAATCAAGCTGCAATTTACTAGAAATGTTCCTAGACAGTTTTAAGTCATTATCACTGTCATCATACAAAGGTCTAAGTAGCATCCCTAAACAGGATAAGTAATGGTATTCTAGATATAAATATACCGGTACCTTAATATTTACAGTGCCATTGATAATGAAGTCTTATTTGTTGTAATGCATTCATAACATAATAATCACATTAGGTCATATACAGCAATAATAACGTCATATTATAAAGACACTTTTCCAGGGAATTTCAAGAGTCAGCTCATCTATCTAATGTGGTTATCCAACAGATAAATCTTTAATTTATGTTATAACAGACAGTAATTATATAATCAAAATTTATTTCAAAAAAATTGAATTAACTATGATTGCTGATTAACTATCATAACGTCCTATCAGTCTTTATATGCAGTTTGTCAGCAACAGCAATGTGTCATATAAAGGACCTAATTACCAGTAATGTTGCACATTTTTAAAAGTGCCTGTGCCTTTTAAATTAGGAAAAATTAGATTATTTAAAAAAAAAAAAATTCACAACAAAATCTTCTTTTTAAAATCTATTTGAATTCGAAAACCCTGAATGATATTACAGCACCATTAAAATGCCTTTTTAGTGAACATTGTATCTATTATAGGTATACATATACTTTTAATTTATAGATTGCCTCTTCATGGGCGAAAATTCACATTCATTTTTGGAAAATATAAAAATTAATTTTCAGATGAAAGTGCTTTTGTATTATAAGGCTGTTTTTCCTACAAAAACTCACTGATTACTTACATTTGCTAAACTATTCATTAATGACATCAAAACATACCTAGTTTACAATTACAGGCCCTGTTGAATCCATCACCGTATGATACAAAACATGTCCCATTGTTCATGCAGTAGTCAGATCTCCAGCAGGGGTTGTCATACTGACAGTATTCCCCTATGTGCTCTTCTCCACATCTGAAACACAAAATATTGGTTAAGTATCAAAACTTTAACATGTTACAATATCAATCACATAACAACACAAAGTTCTACATTGTGTTTAGATCTAAACTTTAGTACAGTACAAGAGAGTTACTCCTCTATTGAAGACATAAGTATGACAGAGTTATGTCCCTTGTTGAATAGTTTGTACTTTGACTATTTTATTTTAGGAGTTATTCCCCTTGCATCAATACACTGTCTTCTCTTCATTATCTGTACTACTTCAGTTTTTTAAAGGATATGATTGTTGATTGTAAACTAAGTCCTACAACATAAAACACTTCTCCAAACATGACATGAAATAAAGACACAAACTTAACTTCAGACACTTGCAATTTATAGATAATAAATGTTTGTAACCTTAAGACTTATGAGATAAAATTCTTAAGATGATCCTTTATTTTTGGTTGCATGGAAGATTGGATGAAAAATTAGAAGAATGATAATATAAATATGAAAGGGTTGAAGAATGAAAGAAATGTATATCGTTATTGCCATATATATCTATACTGTAATGCAGTTAAATGTGTAAAGGGATAAACCAATGGCTCCTCATCAGAGTACCTCTCTTTTATTGTCTGAGGATAATTAAATAGGGAAAAAAACCCTTCCAAAGCCCAAATGACAGATTTTTATTTACACTAAAAATGTTTTAGCACAAAACAGTTGGAACTGAGATGACTGTAATTGTAACCACCCACACATGTATATTAAAATATTTAATGATTGAAAACCATTTAAATTCTGTTTTGACTGCTTTATAATACATAGAAACATAATCATGGAAAGATGCTATAACGCAAGGATATCAATACAGATTCTCAAAATCTAATGAGAACAGCAGAATTTTTATAAAAATGTGAGAATTCTGTTACCATTCATTGTAGTTAATGAAGCTTTATATTTTTTGAGTGTTATAATTATACAGCTATGTAAGCACGACACCTGTAGTTTATCAGAGAAAGTCAGACATACAACAGTCTACACAAACAGATGTACAGACTTTGGGGTGCTGTGTATGTAGTCAGGGGCAATCTCCAAATACTCTACATTATCACACTTCTCAGTACCTACTTCTCAATCATAAGTTCACAGTTGAGTCATAAGTTAATTTTTTTTTTTTAAACTTTTTGATGATAAGGAAAAGTGTTCATGAAATGTGAATACCATGTCATATAAAGAATGATATGAATACCTACTATATATATTTATATATCAATGTGTTTACCGACTTTAGAAAAAATGCACACAAGTGCATGTGAACTCGCATTTGGCTTATAACTAAAGGCTGAGAAAGCCAACAAAACAACTCTACAAAAAAATTAATTTACTACCATTCTTAATACATATTAACCACACGTTACATCGCATTACTGGTGAAGTGCTGAGATGCCCCCCACTTCACCACACAAAGCCAATGTTGACTAAAACACACGCCAACTTGAATCACGCATGAGGTTGTTTGCATCATTGCTGCATATATAAGTGTATATAATTTGTACATAAATAACTGGGCGATGACTCGAGAGGTATACATAGTTCTTTGTAACACAATGCCAAGAATTGATTTACTACAATGGAAAAGAAGTTATCTCCCTTTAAAACCCCTCAAATTCTCTTTGAAAATAAAACAGAAATGTTTGAGGGATGACGTATCATATAATATAAGCCAGAACCAACTGAATGATATGCCAAGTATATCAATTTTGGGTATGGAGTGAATTACCTCCCCTTAATTGAGGAGAAAAACATCTTTTTTATCTCGCATTTCTGTGATGTAAACAAACAGATGTATATATACACACAACAAACCTACCAATGAATGGTGGGAGTAGAATTAATGTGTTTCTATTGCAGTGCACAGGGAATATGTTTTACATGCATCGCACAAGGAGAGTTAATGAATGTACCGTTACAAGTAGATACTTAATTACATGTGTGCACCATATGTGTAGTCTTACAACTCATTGTTCTGTCTTAATTAATGTTGTTATGTATTGCAGCATACTGATAATAAAGAAAACACATGTCAGTTTTATAAACACAACAGGATCAATAGAGTTACCTCCCTTGAAGCATTTAAAAAATGAAAAGTTCATATTTGAACTTAAATTAAGTACAAAGGTCAACACAGATTCATCGTTAAACAAATAAAAAGCGTAATAACTCGCTGAAGACCAAACCAAATACGACATTGAAAGACACTGGACCTAAAAATGACAAAAGAAGCATGTGACATGAGCTCTTGTGTACCCTCTTATACACTATATAAAAAGTGTTCTTTTTGTTGTTCCTTAGTATTATAGTAGGGTGACAGCTTGTGTTATAGGCCTGGTAATACAGACGATGGTGTAATAAACATCACGATGTGAACACAATTACCTGTCTACAGTGTACAACAGGTAAATTAATGGCAGGTGGGACAACCAGCTGGGTCGTGGAGATATTTGAAGAGTCGGACAAAAGAGTGTGTCATTCATATATCCTCGACAATATGTATGGAATAAAGAGTAGTGGTTTGTTGGTTCCTTTACTACATAGTAACTGTTCTTGTGATTATCACATAAACTGTGAGCTGTGTCACCATCTATACAGACATATAATCTAAAGAACGCCCTCGTTATCCTGTGTGATATCATTCATACATTTATATCCCTATGATGAAGTGAGTACCAACTCTATAGACACCACTGTGAGCTGCAGCATCATCTTTATCAAAGACACTACAATTTGTCTTAACAATAATTGAACTACTAGACTACAACTTGTTTAGTTTTAGCATAAATTAAAGTTTCAGAGAGAGAAAAAACCCTTTGTACACAATAATTTTGCTCTTTAGATCAACCAAAAATCAAGTATATGCATTTTACATGTTATGCATGTTTCATCAAGATCTTCACACAACTACCGCATTAATTAAGATTTTAATTTCATATGTTTATTACATATCTGGTAGGCCAGTCTATAGAACTTCAATTGAAAAGTATACTTATACAGATATGTGTATATATGACAGGATCAGAGAAATTCAGTTTTAATGTATGCATCTGCACAAAATGCAAAAACTCATTTACAATGTACAATGTACATGTGTATAGAGACTTAATGAGCTACCAAATCATAACTAATGTCATATTCAAATGCTCAAAAGTCAGACATTATGTACATTGTGTATGCATTTCTATAGCTTGAAATGATGAATTAGCCCTCAAAAGAAAAGTGATCTATTCTAAATAGGACTTCCAACAAAAGCAATACCATAAATATTTGAGGCGCCCTTGAAAACAAAGCTTCCAAAGTAACCGCTAAAAAATGCCAGCGTGCAAAAACTCTGAACTGTTACACAGCGGCAGCATTGAGAGTTGTTTATAACGTCATATTTGATAGCTATTTAAAAACAGACTTCATGCCTCGTAATAACTTTGGCAAGTTTACAGTTCCTCAAAAATATCACGAGACATCATCACTACATCAAGATTGTAACCGTCTGGCGTATTTCTGCCAAAATCATATGCTACAATCATCAACAAGACCTAATCTAGCCATCTTACACTCTGCATCTAGGATAAAACGCCAATCTTATCTTGACCAATCACATTAGATTTTACAAGATCTTGGTTTTATCATTGACCAATCAGCAGAGACGTTTTTTAGAGAAAACAGGTGCAAGATGAAGTGTTTTGGCAATAAAGTTAGTAGGATGACCTACAAACAGAGTGTCTTTTGTAGATGTAGTATGTATATATCTTATCTTTTTACTACATACATGTATCAGACCCTGGCTACAGAGATCTGTACGGGGCATCCTAATATCATAATCAACAGACATCATATAACTGCTTTATTAAAGCCCACAAGGTTGTACATGCACTCGTGGTATATCACAAATGTCCTTGTACCGTAATCAGCATTCAAATTTCAAATTCTTTAAAAACGGAAAAAAGAAAATGTGGTTCTTCTGTATTTTTGTGCTGTGACAAATGGCGAGATATTTAAAATATCAGGTTTTTACTATAATTGTATTTGGGTGTAATTCTAAACCCATCATTTCACCCCAAATTTAACTGTATAATGTACATCACTCGAAAAAACTCAACTATAGCGGGCTTTATGTATAAATATGCATAAACATCTGCCTACATACCTTGACATTATCATGATTATGTTAAAACAACAAAATTTTAAAATTAACTTTTAAAAGAACACCAAGGTACGACGCAGTCAACACATTTCTGGGGTGAACTCTAGCCATGTAATTAACTGACAAGTTCTATGTAGCTGTAGTTTGACTAGGAGACTTTTTGACAAGTTACAAGTACCTTGTGCTTGTAATCTTTAGTGTTTTTGACATGTTCTGTGTATATTTATCGTAGATTGTTTTACACCAGTGACAGGTATTATCTGTCTTGATGGACCAACAATATGAAGACGACAACGATCTTCATGCTTACTATATTGTCCTTCAGTGTACTCCCCACTGACATTGTCTCCTCCATACTCTAGATAAATATGGTATGTCCTTTGTAAAATTGTGTGTTCTATTTACATATACCTTATGTACGATGTAGCCACACCTATAAACCACTTGAGATATGAAAAAAAATCTACACGCTATCATCTGCCCTCTCTTTAGATAATTTATATGTCACAATGAAATATTAGTAAAACAAATGAGTTTTTTTGCACAACGGTCAAATAGTCATGTGGTACTTGTTAAAGGAAAATTGCCTTACAAGAGTCTAAATATTCTTTCAAGGTGTCTAAGTTAGGTAAAAAATGTTCTGTACAAGTTTTCCATTGACCTTAAGCTACTTGTGAAGCTTTTATCTATTATAATAAGATGCTTTGAGATTTGGTTTACATACAAAAGGTATCTCCATACATTATACATCTGCCCATCATTCATAAAGTCTGCAAGGTTAAACACAACTAAAGTCAAATGTACCATACAAGATTCAGCAGAATCTTTAAACTTGGAAAATCTGACAGAAGACAAATTGAGAATAAGGACAAATGGTACAGGGACTGTAGGTATTCAAACCTGGGAGCCCTAGCTACAAATGTATGTACTGCACGTAGGTTTTATTAAACCAACACTCAACAGTACAACCAGTAGTTACATTATAATGCTGTGCGCAATTAAATTTATAATTTGCAAACGAAAAGTAAAACTGAGCATGTATTGAAGAAATAAATACGACCTACATGTAAATCTAATACTTTGTTGGCAAGCAACATAACTTGATCAGTCATAATTAAGTCAAAATATATATTCAGACTTTGTTTATGTGCATCCACTATATGTTAAATATTAAATACCGATATATCAATACTTTGTTTGTGATGTAAATTATGACACACTTTTGTCTATAGTAAATGCTCTAGTAGGGTTGTGGACCAATTAATCTTAAAACAAAAGAATTACACGCTCAATTTAATCTGATTTATAACCTGTGTCGCTTTGACTCCAAGACTTTTCCAGTAACCTGTGAACATACAAGATTTTCAACAGCATGCGTCAGGGACTGATCTGGCGTCATGCCTTGCATTGCGTGGACAAATGAGGTTAAGAGAGCTTGACAAAAGACAATACCTGTTTGACATGTACTATTCTGTCAAGGACTAATTGATTTTAAATATCTATATGTTGTGTACCGGTACTGTTATATATCAAGACACCTAAAATAGTTGGTATCCTAAGCTAAAATAATTCTTTTTAAACTGAAAACTATAATTAACTTAAATTATTCTTCAGTTTTCATTTCATTTCAATAAAGATTCAATTTAACATTTTGTATTTTCAATAAAGATAACAGCAATTTAACATTTTGTATTCTTTTTTAAATTTAAAACTATTTTTAGTTAACATTAAATAAGTTAGAATTATTTTTTAGTTTCATTTCCATTCAATTAAGTTTACAGCAGTTTAACTTTCTGTTTTATTTTTTTTGTTAAAAAATGTTCAAGATATGTAAATATTTGCCCAGAAATTTTATTAATTACCAACATAACATTGATCGACAACCATAACCACTTGTTGTTAAATCAAAAACTACACAATGATTGCAAGATACAAGAATGTTTGGAATTTGGTAAATAATTATTACCTTATCACTGATTCTATTGAAGTTTAAAAATCATTGAAATCAACACACAATTGTACATTAATAATTTCAAATATATAAGGATAAACATTCTTTAAGAAAGTCTTAATTAGATAATTATGTATTATTTCATGTAAAATGATAGACCACCATTCATCCCATTCATAATTCTAACACAAAGAAAATTTTCAATAACCAACACACTGGCTAATTAATTTAAAGCAACTTCAGTACAGAATTAGATATATTCTAAACCGGTATTTTAAAGATTTTATATTGTGCTGAGGTAGTTAATTTAAAATTTATGTAGCGCAGCAATTATCATTCATGTTCTATTGTCAAAATATATGAATAAATGTTTAAAAATAGGAACCCATTGTGCATTTATTGTGTCATTCAATGTGGAAGAAAAAAGGCTAATATATCATCATAATCATACACACTTAAGTACTGCAATTAAAGACAGTTGATATTCAAGAAAATTGTCAATTGTTTCTTTAGCAAGTATCTCAGTGTCTGAAAAATTTTACAGAGTGAAGCATCATGTCAATGTGTCTTTGACATGATAATTCAGTGAGGCAGCACTACACTGTATATATAGTCAGTCTGCCCCATTAAGTTCTTATAGCACTATAGTCCGAACAAGCAAAATGATATAATCTGTGATATGATATATATAGCAGAATAAAAGGAAATTTCACCAGTCGTGGGCTTCAGACTAGTGCCGAACGTTGCAGACAGTATAGTTGCCATCAGTGTGCACTGTAACAAGCAGACACTGTCTCAATATGACCAAGACATGTGTTGAAGGGACATAAAATCCCAATTAAACAAACAAATATACATATTGCATAATCTCCAATCCATGAAGCCATCACAACACTTACTTAATATTTGTTAGTACATGTAGATACTACCATGGTGACAGTTACAACTGGTTAACGACTGTTAATTACAGTGATATATATATATATTAGTGCATTCCAATGTGGCAGGTGTACAAATAGAGACATTACGTCCAATCATCAATACACTACTATTATTCAACCCTCGGGTAGTCATGGTGAGTATAATTCTACCCTTGGGTAGTCATGGTGAGTATAATTTCACCCTCGGGTAGTCATGGCGAGTATAATTCCACCCTTGGATAGTCACAGTGACAATAACTCCACCCTCGGGTAGTCATGGTGAGTATAATTCCACCCTTGGGTAGTCACTGTGAGTATAATTCCACCCTTGGATAGTCACAGTGACAATAACTCCACCTTCGGGTAGTCATAGTGAGTATAATTCCACCCTTGGGTAGTCACAGTGACAATAACTCCACCCTTGGGTAGTCATGGTGAGTATAATTCCACCCTTGGGTAGTCACGGTGACAATAACTCCACCCTCGGGTAGTCATGGTGAGTATAATTCCACCCTTGGGTAGTCATGGTGAGTATAACTCCACCCTTGGGTAGTCATGGTGAGTATAATTCCACCCTTAGGTAGTCACGGTGACAATAACTCCACCCTTGGGTAGTCATGGTGAGTATAATTCCACCCTTGGGTAGTCATGGTGAGTATAACTCCACCCTTGGGTAGTCACGGTGACAATAACTCCACCCTTGGGTAGCCATGACGACACACTCTAGCTATCACATGCATCTAGTGCTCAACATTAACATATTACTGGATAATGAAGATGTTTACATGATAGTTGATATGCTGATGTCATCTCAAGAATCTCACTATTGTTGCAATTATAGATATAGGATAGACACTGAAAGTCATTGACGTTGCTTACAGGTCCAATGCATATGGCAGGTTAGAGTTTTTGTGTGATAACTTGACAAGTTGGTTTGTCTGTTTTATTGCAGTTTAATGAATTTTTGGGTATTATTTTGTCAAATGAGGATTGTGACATTGGCAACAACACAGATTTATGCTGAAAATCTTGATGACCTGACATGATACCCAAATTAGTTGCATTAATCTGACTTGGAGATAACCAATACCTGTGCTATCCTCCAGACCATTATTGGGAATGGGGCCCATTATCGGCACCTGAATGGCCCCAGAAAAAGTCCAGATATGTTTTGGTTAGCTTTATATAGTACTGGTAATCCATTATAAAGTAAAGGATATATATTGCCAAATAAAATTATGTCATATAAAACTTAATCACACAACACAAAATCTCTTGAGCTGTTTACTTTAACTTAAACTTGATAAACGAGACATCAATAATGACATATCCCTGATAAAATATAGATTAAAGTCATCTCCTTACAAGGAGAGCCAATCAAGGGAGACAATCTTTCTCTTATCACAAATGCTAATACTACAGTAAAATTCTTCAAACAGTTTTGCCTCCTGGGCTTTTGACCTTTGACTGCTGGTAAATGATATAACTACCTTCTCTAACTTTTAAATCTTAAGTAAAGATAAAACTGGAGAAGATGTGATAGTTCATACAGTAAACTATGCAGATATAGACCAAAATGTGCGGCTTAAAAAAAATCGTAAGATATATGACACGCTTATGTGATACGATTACTCGCTTTTATCTTATTATATCAAGATCATTGATACAGAATACAGCCCTGATCATAGGTATGCGAAACAACACAATTCAGCCACAGGCATCTGATGCACTTGAGAAAAACTGAACTTAAAATGGTTAGGATTCAGAAAAAAATGTCACATCTAGCAAGAGGAATTTAAGGGAAGCCAAATATAAGCAATGCTTGAGTATAAAAATCACAATACAGTCACGTACATTTTTGTACAGCGTCTGATCATGACATAAAAAGAAAACAAATATCACACCATTAACGTACAGTTCTGTTAGAACAACAAATTGTGATGAAGAAATCACCTGCTACATGTAGGTACAGGAATATATAGCTCGATGTCAAAAACCAGGTATTCTGCTCTAAGGCATTATGAAGAATATGGCAATAAAATTAAAATAATACGTCAATGGCTTTGTTTACTGATTTTGATACACAAATCATGTAGATATGACAGTACCAAATATATCATCCAAAAAGGTGTAGAAGTGTAACATGTAATACCAGTTAGAATCGTCCCTCACGCTGACCTGGCTTGTTGTTACCAAATAACAAATATATCTTAGTTCGATTTCACTCTCAAAAATACTGATTTATATATAGTTGTATATTAAACCCCAGCACTCAGATCATAAATATGTTTGAGGGTGTTTGCTTATCAATTGTGTAAACACTACAGTATACCGTTATCCAGCTTTCTACTCTGAAATGTATAAACAATCACTTCTTCAAATATCTCCATATTTCTCAAATTTACAGTATCTCCAGATTTAAAGTTCTTTGTGTACAATCAGTACAAATATAGTAAATGTTTCATAAAACTGGTCATAGGGCCTCGATATTAGAATAAGGGGACTACAGGTAACTTAGGTACTGGATAATAAAACTTTCCCTTAATTTGCAGTAGGGTAAATGTTTAATTCACAAACCATACAACCCTCACAGTTTTAGAACTACATGTAGGAAATTATAATCCCTTCCATCGAAGCACACAATTTAATATTTCTCTGGTACATGTACATGTACATGTAGTTCTGAATGAAAATAAACAAAAAAGCCATTCATCTTGTTTAATTAAAAACCTTAAAAAAAAGTTCTATCTTTTCCTTTAACATTGTGAATAAATGTTTTTCAGATTATCTGAAATTAAACAAATCTCAATCGGCAAGATTCGATGAAAAGTGAGTTCCCACAAATGACCACAGTACATATGTTTAACTGTAAAATAATAGTAAAAGTGTTAAAAGTTATGATAGCCGTCAAGGCACCTAGGTAAAAAGGTTTATGTTGATTATAGATACACTGTGTCAGACAGATGACCCGGTTCAATGGCAGTATTCCACGCTAAATGATCCTAAAGCATGTCAGACACGCGCTAAAATCTTACGGGTAATAATTAATTAAAGGTAAAAATGAAATGTAATCTATTGATCCTAGGAAAGATCAAATAGACACCCTTAAATCTTACTGCTTGTCAAATATTAACACATACCTGGCAATAAAGGTAGGTTTACCTTATAAATTAGTTAAAAGTATGTAATTTTCTATTTCCTATAGCACCTGGTCACATCAAAGAAGTAGGTAAAATCTTAGGTAAATATTGGTGCAACTTGTAAATGGCAGGGGCCTTGCACCACACTTACGAATACAATATTCTATATAATAGAAATCTGATTAACAATGTAAGTGGAATTCACATGTTGAGATATATGAAATTTTCTGATTGAAATCAAATTTGTTCAAGTTAAAGATCCATGTTTCAATTATTTATCAAGAGCATGTACATTGTTAATCAACTTATGTTGAGATGTCTTCATGTCACAAGGGTTTTTCTTCAAACAGAACAACTATGTACATGTACATTACATACGGTATATACAAGCATTACATACGGTATATACAAGCATACATACAGTATATATATATACAAGCATTACATACAGTATATACAAGAAGTATGTTAAGTTATAACTATTAAGATAGTTATTCTGACATTTAATTGATTAAAAATTAATTAAGTGGTAAATAAGATAGGCTTAAATTTTTTTTTTTTTACAACGATTGAAATACAACATATATGTACAAGTTATTGCAACTTATGTCAAAATCTCTCTTGTTGACACGGTTGGTAGCATGAGTGGATACTTTCTGTACCATCCTACAAGGGACACCACACATCCAACGTCAACCATATTGGTAACAAGAGGCCCATGGGACCTTAACGTCTTTTTGGATTGGCATTTGAATATTTTTGATCCTAGGGTCACTCCTTGAACAAAGTTGGTTCTCCATGTTCTAAAGTTACTACAAACCAAAGCATTATGCACTAGGCCTTCTAGTTAAAGA
>JAUMGZ010168836.1:0-27259 GCA_032359645.1 Pododesmus macrochisma
AGATATCTTATATAGCATCTGGTGCAAATTCTAAATAAGATATCTTATATAGTATACAATATATCTTATATAGTATACAATATATCTTATATACTATATATGAGATATCTTATATACCCAAATAAGATATCTTATATAGTATATGAGATATCTTATATACCAAAATAAGATATCTTATATAATTGAAGTAAAATATGGATCGACGTTGCTCCTGGAATAAATGACATGTTGGCTTGCCATAGACCTCGTTCAACAATGAATATAAATTCAAATAAAAATCAAAAAGTAGCTAATATTTTTTAAGGCACATGTATGCATTACAATTCATGTTCTTTCTTCTCTGCTATTTACTTATGGATCCGTGTTCCTTAAACACATACAACATATAGAATACGTTTAAACAATTTCTACATTTGTATTCGCCGAAGGAGAGTCAAACATTACAACTATTCAGTAACCATGGACACTGAATTAAATAGTGTTTTGAAAACACTTGGTAAAATAAGAAGGAGCGTGAATTTTGACCCATGCTCAGTGTTTGTTCCATTTTCAAATGTTACATGTATCACACACATACAATTAGAGAAATAGCTATTATTAGTTTTAATTTTAAGAGCTATGATTGTATCATCCGTCGTGCACATTGGTGTACATCTAAACCATCATGAGTCCATTTGTTAAAGAAAAACAAACAACTGCAATTTTAGTAGAAAATTAATAACATTTTGATATATATTCTTAAAAATAGGATTCATTTTTTAGAAAATGTTAATCACATGTTGATTTAAATTGTTTGAGAAACAGAAAGGGGTGCTGGAAACACAACTGTTTATATTTGTGCAATGGTTATCATCTACTTAACGCGGGAATCGTGTTTTCTCGTGCAGACGACATCCATTCAGGAGCGCGCCATTCGGGTAAAATAACAAAATTGATAGTTATAAATGAAAGAAAATACAACAAAAATGTATACAAATGGATTTATCATATTTAGATGGTATGAGTGATAAAAAGAACACTAAATTCTAGTACAATGCACTGTATTCAAATGTCTGCATTTCAAATTCTAAAAAATGTGGTTGTGTGTTTTTAGTATTCGTCCAAATTTAAATTTGGGTGTAACATTTGTCAACTTCCTCATTCTTGTTGGATTTGCCTATCCTGTTTTATAGAATAAACTGTTTAATATTCAAAAAAAAATCTCCTACCTTCTTAATATTCATAAATTCCTATTGTCACGGTATAATTTGGTCCTTGACAATCTACGCACACGTGCACGAACTTATAATTGCTTGCATGCAATTTGATTTAATGACTTTTTGATTTGGAGATGCACCCTGGAAATTGAACCGGTGTCCACCCGGAGTTTAAACGACAGTTTTTAGACTGGTTCTTTCCTCTACCTCTTTATTCGCAAATGTATTTATCAAAATTGCCTGATACAGTTCAAACGTTAAGCATGGTTAAAATGACATAACGTTATTATGCAAAGTGGTAAAATTTATTCTGTTATTTTGACTAGCTAAAACAGCAAATTTTGAAAGTGACCAATAAAGGGAAGAATCAAGTCAAGTAGTCCTCTAGCGAAGCAACATAATGAGCGCCAGTCTAAGGAAATAAAATGAACTAGTCGTCGACAACAAAAAACACTGTGTGGTGCTCAGTTTACACTAACAAAACTCTTACTGGTGCCTTCATTTAAAAAATTACATTCTGTTTGTCTTTATACTTGCATTATGAACGACAATGAGCTGTCGAAAATTGCACAATGCCATTTTCATTATAATTTAATTTAAAACACACATACAAAAAACGTTGCTATAAAATATGTTTCTTATTAAATTTTTTTAGATCGCCTTGGTTTTTCGTATTTACTACTTTAATAAAGGCAGCGGTAAGAAAAGAATTGTTCGTACAAGCTAAGTTTGTAACTGAAGGCAAGCCAACGGTTGCTACGGTAACAGCCGGTTGTCATTTTTACTTTCATTGGTGTCTAACCCAATAGAAGGTACAAAAACAGAATAGAATCGAACCAATCTCTTTTAATGATACGTATAAAAGACAATCTATTCATATCATCGGAGCGTCTAAATAGTCTCGATTTCTTTTGATTTTCTATGATAAAGGGAAATAAGTTAAATACGCCAAGAGCCTCTTCCAATACTGGGCTTACCATTAGCGTCCATTTTGACTTGAAGACATTTTTGCAGACGACAACTTGAACACCAGTTTCTTTTTGTCTTATCAACGATGCATTGCCCTTTGCCTGAAACAATGTGAATCAGTTTCTTTTCACTTTCATTTGCTTTATGAATCAGTATTTAATATTTAATTGGTCTTATATAAACTAAAAATTTATATTATTTAATCATTTATAACGACACATAATAAGCAATGCACTTGGAACATAAATGTGGTTAAAAAGACCAAGTTTAACTCAAAAATTGAACAAAGAAATATGCGGTGACAAAGTTCAAATTCATGACCTAATTGGTGAGATAATGGAAGCTAGTGTGAACACAACCATGGTGTCTCAGCCAAGTAGACATGTCATAGTTATAAACAGTAGATATACATAATGTAAAGAAATAGTGCTTACCAACACAGGAGAAAGTGAGTTTCTTTCTGACGGACCTTTTGAAGAAACAGCTACATCCATCACACGCTATTACACCGTAATGTTTCCCGTAACTCTTGTCCCCACACACTCTGCACGGGATCCCAATAGGAAGGTTCCGACCTGTTTACACAACACAACCGTTATTTAAGTTTCTCGTGTCGAGCAGTCGACAGTAAAAGAATAAAACGAAGACTGGTTAATTTGATGTCAGAAAAATACTTTTTAAAAGTGTCCTACAATGATGCGAGTTCAAGTTTTTATTTTGTTTTACATAAACGCATATCTACTATTTTAGCCACAAAGGACGGGAACAGAATAGCACAAACAAGCTATAACAAATGTTAACAACACTATAAAGAGATTAAGAGTTTCTAACTTTGCATTCTACTAGTTTTGTATCGCACTCATATTATTGTATTTGTTTTGTCGCTTGGTTTTGATCGTCAACAAAGATAACAAGATAAGAAAAAAACTAAACTCTGATATATGCAAATACAAAAAAAATCTTTATCTTAAAATCAAAACTGGTACAACCAAACCCATGGTATATATCAACTTTTGGTATAATTTGTATGTGCACCACCATTGCCTTTTCCACCATAAATCTGAAAAGGACCCATCAGCGGCGCTTCGAGGGAGTTAACTCTTAAGCGGAAAAAAGCTAATTTTCGCCCGATTTAAAAAAACCGTCATTGATCTGTACAGAATAATTCTCATATACACATATGTCACAATTAAAATATTCGAATATAAGAGAAATAACAAAAGACAATTTACCCATATGCGGTTGTTCCAGCCAAGCGGGAACCATCAGGAATAATAGAATAGTGATCACTGTATCAAATATTTATACAAAACAATAATGATAACTGATAATAAATTGTTTATTTCTATTTAATCACCTGGTTATAATCGCTACCAAGTCGTGGGTCGTGTAGCGTAGGTTCTTGAAGTTGTGTTTGCTCAGGTAATTTCAATTATACAAGAGTTACAGCGAAAAGAGGCGAACTTCTCCTCAAAATTGTTTATTCCTACTTTCGAGTGACGAGAGTTGCACAGTCAAGTGATTGGGATCTACTTAAGCCATCTTCTCCTCTGGTCGCTATTTGTACAGATTGTTGAGTGTGCAATGAAAAGTCGTAATTATAGCATTAAGGACCGGCGTGTATAAAAAGTCAGCATCGTCTCTCTGTTTATCCTCTTTCTACAGCAACTGCGTGTTAAGCTTTTTATACATATTTTCTATTTTAAACCGTGCAAAGCATGTTTAGAGGATTTGCAAAGATCAATATAAGTGTGTTGATGAAATTGCAATGTCACAAAATGTGCAAAATGAACTTAGTTCAAATTGTGTCCTGGAGGACAATAATAGGGCGAAAAAACGTCAAATATAAACACAAATTAGGCCATTCTATTATGTGAATATGACATTTTTCTCTTTAAAAACAACCGTTTTTGTAGCCTGTATGCTTTTTCGCAACAATTGTTTAGATTACAAAGGTTTTATAAGGACGCATAAATGTAAATACCACATGCTATTTTTTCTGTACTATCTTCTTTTGAGAGTTGAGCGTAATTTGTGTTAACTATAAAAAAGTATTTTTGTGAGAAGGCGGTATTGAATATTTTCATTCCGTCAAAACATTGTTGACCAGGGCGATATTCAACATTGTTTCTTTTGGGATGTAGTTATTATATGAAATATTGCCCTCTTATAATTGTAATATTTACGCTATTATACCGGAGTGTCTTCATTTGTTTGTCTTTCTTATTTGTATACCAATGCTGTATCAGCTTTTATTGACCTTAATATGTGTTCATATGCAATTTAACAACACAGCACCTACGAAACGAACCAGTATGGAAAAAAACCCAACTCGTACCTGTATATTACAAATACTATATATATGTAGCAGGACGCTTTGTTCTAGGTAAAAAACAAAACACTCATTATCATGATGTGATTTTGTTGGAGGTACCCGTTATCAACAAACACATTTTTGAATAATATATGGCACACATAGGTACAATTCAGTTGAAGATAGATACAACTTTTCTGAATATAGGTAACGTTAAACTTCAATTGAAGATGGGCAGAATTCAATTGAAGATAGGTATAATTAGTTGACGATAGGTTTAATTATTTAAAGAAAGGCTCAAATGTATGAACCTAAATACATTTTAAGGTACAGAAATATGAAACTATCTTCAAATGAGTTGTACCTATCTTCAAACGAATAGTATCTATCTTTAATTCAACATATCTATAAATGAATTGAAGATGGGTTTTAATTATCGTTGTAGTAGTCAATGTATTTCTATTTGAAGATAGTTTTAATTATTTTAAGATGGGTTTAATTATTTAAAGATTGGTACAAATATATGAACCTACAAATGTATTCTTTTTGGAATTAAAAGTTTTCCCGCACACAATACATAATAAGCGGCTAGGTGTCAGTGATCGTTTTGTCCATCTCGTTCTTTGTGGTCAATCCTGTAATGTCTCTCTTTCGTTTTGACGTATAATTGCATTTATCATCTGATTGATCGCACCTAAGCAGTGAATTAAATACTAAATATTCAAGGGTATCTACTTCACTGACCTACGTAAGCTATGTTTCAACCTCCGTCTCGGTACAGGTTTCATCCAGGTCGACTTATTCTAAAGATTCGTCCTTTTTAGGATCTTTTATAACGCACAAATTAATTATTGAAATATTAGTTACTCGCAACTGATCGTACATGCTGCTCACAAATGACATTACAAACCAAACACGGCAATTGATCGTACAAGTTACGTTCACACATACAAGGAACTTATGTTACATAACTGTCAAAGTATACCAGTGGGTTTAATAATACTACAAGTGTCGACTTATATATATAAAACTCTGAAGTAACTTGTTTTTAAAACATAAAACTATGTTTTCCATAAACACCTGCTGTAAATGTAGGTGAGTATTGTGTCTGCCGGGCATAGAAAATCGTTTATATCTGCGATAATAATGAGACATTCGGTAAAATGAAAAACAACAAATGATAATTAATTCATCTGAAACCTATTTTTATAGACTGAGACCAGAATAGTACGGGTATATAGTTAAAATCTTAGAAAATATACCAGTGCCTACTTCTCAACTATTCAAATGTCGCCGCTTCGATACTCACAACTGATCGTACGAACTCATTTTTTTCCAACTGATCGTACAAAGTCGTTTAAACACAGTGCTTATTAACCCCACTGACCTATTGAACTCTCTTCGGTCAATATCAAACCACAAATATGAAGACGTAAAAATGTGAAAAATTGACATGGTTGCTGTTTAACCTTGACCTCAAAATAAGTAACCTATTTTCTCGAGAGAACAAAGTTGAATTTGCAAGTATTAAGCCTACAATTACTGGTTTACTAGAAGAAGAGAAGAAATTTTGGTATTTGATTTCTTTTATAAGATTTTTGAAATTTTGTCAACTTTTAGGACCATGGTGTTCTAGTTTATTAACTTTATACATTAAGTCAAATTTCCACCTATTCTGTCCTTATAGTGGCACCAGTCGAGGGCTAAAACCAATCACTTGAACAAATCCGCTCCCTGGATGCTTCCTGCAAAGTTTGGTTATAAACGAACCAATAGTTTTGTAGAAGTAAAAAAATACGAAAAGTTTAGGACAGATGGAATTTGCATGGGAAAAGTACACATAGGACCTTTGGTCTAGCAGGACGACAAAGTATGCGCTAGACCTTCTGTTTAAAAAACATGAAAGATATTGTCAAATCCCCCCTTTTCATCCCCTAGTTCGCCAAACACCGTCATTAAAACAAATCTGAAACAAATTTTTCAAAGTTTGCCTCCTACAAACTTAAATTGGAACCGGTCTAGTAGTTTTCATGTAATTGAAAATGAAAAAGGTAACACATGATGACCTTTGTCCCCAAATGCATACAGGTGGGCAAACATTGAGCTCAAAATTGCTAGGCATTGATCTTCAGACCTTCTAGTTTATTAGATTCTTTAAATTGTGTCTTTTTTTCCTAATTTTGTCCCAAGTGACTGAGCAGGATCATTTATTGAACAAATCTGAATATCTCACCCAAAGAATGTTTCCCATCACGATTTTGATTAAAAAATGAGTTCAGTAGCTTCTCTAAGAAGCAGAAAATGATAAAGGTAATGTAATTGATGTAAATGAGTAACTACTTGCTATTTTTGACCAAAGAATCAGGCCTTAGCCAAAAATATTAGGTTCTCCATGCCCAAAGATTACAACATAACCAAAAAAAAAGGTGTAGGCCTACTAATTTATACAAAGTTTATTTCCTAATAGCAAATCTGAATCCCTTTTCCCAGAAAACCCCTACTTCCAAGTTTGGTTGAAATTTGTCCAGACAAGATTTCAATAGAAAAAATGCACTTTGGCCCATTTTTGATCTAGACAGACTAAAAACTCTTCTTCTCAAAAATACTGTGATGTGGCAGTCCAAAATAAAGTTTGAAAAGAGTTGGCGATAACGTCATTGCATGGGCTCATCCCCCTTTCTAGAATATCTCTATTGCTCAAGCTTCCAATTCCCAATGCTGCTTCTCTTCCTCTGCCACTTAGATTTTATCCGTCGGTCTTTCATTGTGACATAGATTGTTGAAATGATGTTAAACCGTAATAAAACAAAACAGCCCTAACCGTGTGACAATAAACAGACCTACATATTTTCTTTAACATTTTGAATAACATTCAACATAGACATTCGTGTAATGGTAACACGAGCTTAAACAATGAAACATGATTAGATTCTAGTCACTGGCATAGTATGGTGCTTCTGAAATTCTTCGTCAAAGGAAGTCGTAGGGTACAGACTGAATAGATGAAGCGTATGCAACTGTGCAAATGCTTGAAAGTGCTTCCCTTGAGGTAATCTTGTTTGTTTCATTGAGATTTAACGTCACTCCACAATCTTTCAATAATATCAAGGGAGGTAATCTTGTTGGTTTCATTGTGGTTTAACTCACTCCACAATCTCTCAGTGACACCAAGGGTGGTAATCTTGTTGGTTTCATTGGGATTTAACGTTGCTCCACAATCTTTCAGTGATATCAAGGGAGGTAATCTTGTTTGTTTCATTGGGATTTAATGTCACTCCACAATCTTTCAGTGATATCAAGGGAGGTTATCTTGTTGGTTTCATTGGGATTTAACGTCACTCCACAATCTTTCAGTGATATCAAGGGTGGTAATCTTGTTTGTTTCATTGTGGTTTAACGTCACTCCACAATCTTTCAGTGACACCAAGGGAGGTAATCTTGTTTGCTCATTGGGATTTAACGTCACTCCACAATCTTTCAGTGATATCAAGGGAGGTAATCTTGTTTGTTTCATTGGGATTTAACATCACTCCACAATCTTTCAGTGATGTCAAGGGAGGTAATCTTGTTTCATTCAGTGGGGTTTAACGTCACTCCACAATCTTTCAGTGATATCAAGGGAGGTAATCATGTTTATGTTATTAGGGTTTAATGTCACCTCTGCAATCTTTCAGTGATACCACAAAAAAAATATTATATGCAGACTTAATGAAGACTTGAGCATTGTTTGGAAATGAAAAGAGTGCATTTATGTGTTTTTACAAAATATGACAAGAGCTTTATTCATAAAATTCAAATATACATAACAATTAATACAAATTGAAACCATGCAAATGAAAAACAATAATCACAAGTTGTTTATGAAAGGCAGTTACAGCACATTGCTAGAGTATGAAGATTCTAGATTACACAAACATGTATAGAATGAACATGAAATGAAGGTCAGCCAAAGCATGAAGGTCAAACAGAGGTCAACCAATTCATGAAGGTCAATCAGAGGTCAACCAATTAATGAAGGTCACTTTTCATCATATACATAACATTATTTCATAATAATACTCACTGCTAAAAAACAATACCTGTGTGAGTAACAGAAAAGTCTAAAGCGATACGCATGACAATTTCCCACAATTCATTTTACACATCAGTGACCTTTCATACACATTATTCATTCTCAGACAGGTCAAAGGAAACAGGCGTTTCCCAGAAGGCATTTCAATCTTCACACAGTTCCATTAAATCTCAAAAGTGTGTTTGGTACAAACAGGAATTAGTCAAAATGACAATATATTAATGATTTGTCATAAAAATTCTTTGGCTATTTAAAACAACATGACATGCAACTATGATTGTTGCAAACAACTATCTTTAAATATATTTTGCTTCAAGCAAAAACAAACATTTATTGGACAACACAAACAGCTTGATTTTATTGTCATCTTCAAAATCAAATGGAATGACAAGATCTAGAACTAGTTATAAGTACATGTATGGCTGATTACTATTTAAATTAATGATGTATATATTTAGTATATATTTAGTATATTGATAGTCTTACATTAATGAAATTGTTTTACAACCAACGTTTCCTTAACTGAGAAGAAAGTTATTAAGACATTACATAAATTTCATATCTATGAACAATTCAAATCCATCTTTAAAACTAAAACAAGTTTTTTGAATTTTTAAGAAAATTATATGCTACAATTAAGAATATTAAATGCAGCTGATCTGTATATCAAATCTAAATTTAAACAACACATCATGTACACATCTAGTATAATACACAAACTTTGGTCTATCATCCTTAAGTCGCCACTGAAAATCTAAAAACACTCAACTTTGTTAAAATACATGTACTATGTACAATACGATTTATTGCAGTTTTTTTTCTTCAAGGCAACTTTGTAGTTCAGTTAAACAATCACTGCATGACATCATTATAGGACTAGATAACACGAAATATCTTTAACAAAAGTAACAATACAAGTATAATATATTATTTCACAAATATGTCAAATATAATCTTGAAGTTTTCAGGTTCTCAAGTTTGAAATCAGCACTGAAACAGCAAATTGATAAGAAGATATTAAGATTAAAATAAAATGTAAAACTTTTATTATATTATTGAACCATGTTCTATTTATGCCTACCTGGAAGTGGCAGACATGTGACCTAATCAAGCATCACAAAATCTTTAGTGTTGAACCTTTTATTTATTTTTTTTTTTTTTTTTTTTTTAACTTATTTAATCACAATAGATCAAATGTGTGTTGGACTGAATTAATTTAAATTGTATAAGAATGACTCGGCCCAAGTAAGGAATAACTCAGTCTGGATAAAATGAGCTCAGCCTAGATAACGACAGACTTAGTCTTAATAGAATTAGATCAGCCTAAATAAGGACTGACTTAGTCTAAATAGAATTAACTCAGCCTAGATAAGGAATGACTTAGTCTAAATAAAATTAGCTCAGCCTAGATAAGGACAGACTTAGTCTTAATAGAATTAGATCAGCCTAAATAAGGACTGACACAGTCCAAATTATTTTAAGCTCCGTCTAGATAAGGACTGACTTAGCGCAACAATAATCCTACAGACATCTGTTTAATGTAACAAAATAAGTATAACCTGCCTGATAGAAAACCATGGACTGAATAAATCTGAAGCCAATTATAAAAAAAATATGATTATTCTTAGTGTCTAATATAAATTAGATGTTTTCTTATATACTTTACTTGTATAAACAAATTTTGAGAACCCTTGTGTAGTAGTCATTTCCAAGTTTACTGTGACATATTCTCATAACCAAAAACAATTTCTATGAAACATCACCTATATTTATTTTTAAGATGTGAAAAGATCTTGGACCAGGTACAAACTTTAAATATTTAAATTTTCCCTATTTGTTACAAGAAGCTTAACAATGCCTCAAGTTACTTTTATTATGTTGAAATGTGAAAATATTTGAAGGATAGTAATTGGTTAATTTACAAACTAAAACTTCAATTTGAAGCAATAAGTTTACGTAAATAAAATCCTTGAAATCTCTTGTAATAATATGGACATTTTTTATGATAATTAATACTGAATAACATGTATATTACATATAGAATATGCACCAACAAAATGACTTGACAATGTGCGTGATTATAAACAATTATGCTATTTTTCCAATGAGAATTAATTAATTATTATGCTAAAAATTGATGCACATAAATAAACATGTCTCCAGTGTGATCATGAATATGAAACCTTGCAGGAAAAGGTAAAAAATAACATCTTATAAAACACACACTTTATCATCTTGGTTTTCTGTATAGTTTTCAGTCTATTTTCTCTAAATGTTGAAATCATACCAATTTAATAGAGAGAATTTAGATTAACGATGTCATATATAAACTGAAGGCTCAGCCCAGTGGAAGGTAGAATACCTCCAAGAAAGAAAGAATTATTCAGTGCCAGAAATTTCAATCTTCAATAACTTTAATTCCCAGACCAAATTATAAATTATTCGCATTCCAGTTTGTGGAAAGTTCGTTTTTTGAAACGTTTAATAGAATTATTTAATACACAACATGCATCCCTATAAGGAGTGTGACCTCAAGGCGATATATTGCCAGATTTTCTCATAATTTTCATGATATTGTTTAAATTGTAGTTTTAAAATTTTATTTCCTGGTTTGATTCCACAAAAGTAAAATGATTGAATATAACAAACTAATTGATGACTTCCTTCATAAGTAAAACAACAACTTTATTGATTTCTAAAGACACAGTTTTCTACCTTTTCATACAAGACATATGAACTTGACTTCTCTATGGGCATTAATTCAATGTTCTTTATAATATTTCTGTTTGCAAACATGAAAGAAGTACTTTATGTACATGTGACCAATTTTTCATTTAAAAAAAAAAACATTTTTCCACAACATTGAGGTAGTTTTATTTCTCATGCATTGACTGACCTATATCTTAGATTCTGGTCAACTTAAAGATAAGCATGCATATATAATTGTTCAACAGTTCTACCACAGCTTTATTCCTGCATGATCAATTATATACAAGGATTACAATGGCTACCTGCCAACTCTCCCTATTTTATACCAGAATTTTGGTCATTCATGAACTATCTCCCTCAAAGAAATTCTGACTTTGCCTTTGTATTCTTACTTAAACATTACATCTCCCTGAGAGTATTCCAAGGTTGGCAGATATGAAAATGTTGACCCATATAAATGATGTGTCTCGATCATCCTTTATTAACAGTGATAAGATCTTACATCATTTCCTGAAACTTTTGCCCTGTACCTTAACGCTACTCTCAGCAGTATATCAAGTATACAATGGAGGGGACAAATAAATGGAGTGCCCTTCCCCTCCCCAAGTAACTTTCACAAGTCAAAAATATATTGTACAAATATCACATTTTGACCAAGAAAAATCTTCATAAATGAGGACTCCAAATATCCTTCATAGAAAAAATACACCCATATTAATGTTACCTAAAATTTAAATTTGAAATTATTTGTTCAGATTTTCCATGGATCAATGGTTTTTCTCTAAAAATGATTTTCAATTATTACCACAAAAATTTGAATCACATAGAAATTAGAAATAAATGCTTTTTCAGTAACACCATCCTCAGAACCAATCCTCTTATTGCTATATTGTATTATTTCCATTACAAATTGATGTTTGTAGGCTGTCGAAAGGCGTGGTCATCCATGTCCCCAACGACACCACTCTCGCAGCTTTCGATCCACGAGTTACTTCTGTACATTTCCTTGTTCTGTAAATTTCTATGCACCTTCCAACAATCATTGGCATTGGACACTAGATACATGGGGATCTTAGGGATCCTGCTTGTCTTTGTGAGGTACATGAGAATCACTCGGATAAACATGTGACATAAGAGCATCAAACAGGCATAACCAAACAGAATGTAACATGTGTTGAATAATAACTGTCGAAGAGTACTGACAAGGGGAAGTAACTCTGAGTCAAGATACTGCATAAAATGACTATCATCAAAATCTGTAAAAATGAAAAATAGAAACAAATAATTTTAATTTAGTTTACCCAGAAATTACTGAAATGTGCTATATTTTTCAAATAACTCAAAGGTAATAATTCAACCCTAAAAATGTTTTGAGAAATATTTCAAATAACTTTCATAAGTTAAACTGTTTAAATATATTTGGTAACATGATGATTCCTTAAAAAAGAATTCCTCACACAAAATTTGAGATATTTAAAATTTTATACAATTAATGAAAACAAAAGACTACTTACTTTTAAAGTATTTCACACTGACTGGAAGAAGATTGCATGGGGTCAGTGTTCCATATAAGTGGACATCTGGTTTAGATTGTACACATAATGAATTATTTCTAATATTGCACAGTTCAGCTAGGACAGTCTGCAGAGCAGTGTTCTGTAATGGAAACAGGGAGTTAATAAATACATAGCATGTCATTAAATTTGTAGCATGGTAGTTAGCAGAATGGTACAAAAATGACAGCAACCCAAACACAAACGTTTTAAAATCAACATGGTTTGCCTCCTTTATGAGACATTTGCCTTTAAAACTATATGGTGGGCAGTTTTCTTTAAAATAGATTTCTTGTGATATTCTGCAAACTTTTCTCGCTGTACATGTGTTGTTTGATAGCATAGTACTTTTGTGACAAGTTGGGATTTTTTTTCTATATATAGATCTTCTAACAAAACAAAATACCTAATATAAGTCATAAAACATCTAAAATCTGATACACAACAATTATAAGATAACTTGAGTTGCCACTTACCTAACAATTGATACACATCAATTATAAGATAACTTGAGTTGCCACTTACCTAAAATTTGATACACAACAATTATAAGATAACTTAAGTTGCCACTTACCTAAAAATTGATACACAACAATTATAAGATAACTTAAGTTCCCACTTACCTGCTGATGAACTAAATCCCTTAAGAGACTGTTCCCTACAGCGACCTCCATTTTGATTTTGGATTGAAATTCCTCCAAGAATGTGTTCGTTTGAACATGAAGGTCTGATAACAGTTCATTGGTTATAGCAACCTGTCTATGAAATTGTGGCAAGGTGGACCGTGTGTCCATTAAAAATGTGGCCGTGTCCAGTGTAATAAGGTCATTTGTGGCCTTTATAATTAAACATATAACAATAACAAACGCTCCTACTAGAACAAATCTCCATACTAAAGCTGATATTAAGTGTTTGTATGCAAACTTTAGTGTGTTTTTTAAACTGAATACTAGAAAACACTTCTCATTGGTCTTAGTGGAACCTGCCTGTTTCAGGCGTTTCTTGTGGTTCCAAATCTCACGCAGAATGTCTTCCTTGGATTTGGGGGAAGCAACACAAAATTTTTGGTAGCGTTCATCATTCCCCACCCAGAAGTCCTCTATGTGTTCTATGTAATAGTGATATGGGTTATCTAATGGGTCGTCCACATATTCGGGTTCACAGCCTGTAAGAGCAAAATGAATTTTCTTTGCAACTTTATCTGTTGGAATCTTTTCCTCAGCGCCAAGTTTTGCCCTTTGAAACATTTGTCTAATCCAAGTGAATCTGTACAGAAGCAGAATTAAGTCGGTCAGAATAAACACTACCAAAAACACTGGAAACAGAATACCCTTCATTTTGTTCAGCTCTCGTTTCTTGTCGGTCATCATGGCATTCCAAGGTCTGTTATCAGTGTCCATTCTGCTGCCGTTAGTAATGGGTGTTTGTCCTGGGATAAACACTTGCTGTGGCAGTACCAGATGCTTCTGGAACACTCTAGAATTGATTGAATTCTTCGTGTTTAGCTGGTCTAGTGACATACCAATGTTTGTATCCAATGGGACATCTGTATCAAGTCTTGGAAGGTATTTGTGCAACCTGATGTAAAAGAAAATTATTATGAAATAATTATATCAAATTAGTTACAAGGGACAGCAAATAATGTGGTTTTAAAATTTATTGATTATGCATTATTTTTTAAACAATTTTGTTGAAGCTAGATATTAATATACAGACAACTTAAACACAACTTAGTTATAAAACTAATTCCAAAGTACTTTCCACATCATAGAAAGATAGCACCACCTTTTAATTATTATTTTATAATATGGTACATGTATTTATTATTCGAAAAATCTTACATTATGAAATTAAAAATGATATGCAAGAGCAGATTATGAGAAATATTAAAAATGTTTATATTGTTTATAAGAAATCACAAAAATCAGTAATTATCCTTTTCATTGAAACATTTATTAAGATGACACAATACTTTAATCAACTTAAGATTAAAATATACAAACCTCGACATTAATTTGTTTTTGATATCAAGGACATCTTCAACCTTTTCTATTTCCATCCACCCCAAAAACTCAATGACGTCTGCTTGAAGCTGCATTTTATTAGAGTGAATCCCCTCCTGATCCATAAACAGAGTCCTGGGATACTTTAGCCATTCTGCCTCTGTGACTTCCTTCAGGAACTGAGTATAAACCTCCAAGAAGGAGTTAAAATGATTGTCCACTGCATTTTTGCAGTTGTTGTAGTATGTGTCTAGCTGATCCTTGACTACTTGTGACCTCTCCTCTAACGTCTTGACCAGGAGACGGTGAAGGGTGCCATTGTGACTGTAAAGCTTGTTAATTGGACCTTTAATGTCTTTATAAACTTTTCCGAAATTTCTCTCAGCGGACATTTTTAGATGGAAAGAGCAAGCAGTCAATCGCTGATGAGTTTCGTTAAGCATTCTCATGGCCTGATGAGTTTCGAAGTCTTCCATTTCTTTAAGGTGTACTTTGACAACTTCCTGTATTTTGGCGTTGGTGTTTGACACGATAGTCAAGTTGCCGATCAGTGGTCCTTGTACCATGTAAAACACTCCAAGCAGCATGGAGAATGTAAACACGAAAGCATACATGACGTACAGTATAATGAGGGCGATAACAACGGCCCGTGACATAGATCTCTGACTTAACATGGGATTGAACTCAGCTTTGGGCGCATTATCGTCAGCTTGCATGGCTTGAAGAGCTGGGTACTTCATCATGAAGCTCGTATTGTCGTCATCACGCATTTTCCCAATTAAAACGGCACCAATCAGAAAAGCTATTAGGAACAAGGCAGTCACTGTAATTAGGGCTATGATTGGGGTCCATGGGTACTGTGTAATATTTACCAAGGTCAAAGCACTGGCCTGATTTTCTGAGTGAAACAGTACAGGTTTTTCAACCAATGATACAGATATCCTATGGCTCGTTGTTGAATCGTTTAAGTTCATGATGAAAACATCTGGAAACTCATTCTTTGGTTGTGCCAAGTGAATTGTAAGTGAAAATGTGTTTTTGTTTACCACCAGAATGTCATAGTGCCCTAGGTGCGAGGTCATGAATTTGTCAAAAACATCCATCGTTAGGAATGCAGGGTGGACTGAAAGAGTACCTGAAATGAGAGCAAAAGGTTTTAAATTTTAATAGTTAAGTAACATAATGAGTAACAACTCTTTTCTTATGCAAAATAGAACATGGAGTGTTACAAAACAAATAACAAACATTTGACTGTAATATTGAAATAAAACAACATATTATATCTGTAAAATAAGATATTTGCATTGAACCATTTTCCCAAAAAATCTATTTTAATGGTTTTAAATTGGTTCAAAAATTCGAGTTTTTATTCAGATCTTAGTTGTATGCTATGTTCTCATAAAGTCGTGGATGCAATGCATAAAATTGTTTAAAAGTAATCAACTGTTGTGAAAATGGCTTTAAAACTTCACTGAATTATTGACAAATCTTCATATAACTGTGTAAGAATAATTTTAACTGGATATTAATTGGACTTCTACCCCGATATCTCTGTCAAACAACCATAGGGGTATTCCTCATTCAGTCAAAGACGTTCCTATTAAGTCATGAGTTTTGATTGGCTGTTTATTAATAACACATTTTGACACCACCAGCAGGTGCTCCAATGATGTGTGATTTCTAAAAAATAGCATATCATGTGACCTGAGGTAGTCAGTGTGTGAATCCCTTTGTGTTTAAAAATAAATCTAAGACTTTGCAGATCGATTTTAGTACAAGATTTGAGATTCGTGGATGATAGTAAAGGCTAAATAATATTGAAAAATTTCAAATATATACCTTAAGGTTAGTGCTGTTAGTTAATAAAGCTGTGTTTCACTTTTTTACCATTTGTTCTGGTTTTTATACTTGCCAACTTTTTGAAATTTTCGTGGGGAAGAAAACGTGTAGCAAAATCTAAATATGTCTTTAATACCTAAATACAATGCCCTAAATGATAAAATAGTAGTGAAAACTGCTTCAATTAAGCAGGTATGTGCAATACAACAAGTTCAAGCAAGTTAATAAGCAAGGTTTAGGAATTATACTGATGTCAAAAACGAAAATTGTGTGTGAAAAATAGGGAGACTCCCTACTAAATAGGGAGAGTTGGCAATTATGTGTTTTTGGTCACTACATTTCTTGTTTCAATCAATGTAAGATAGAATAAATTCAAGTGCGCGATAATAAGAAGAATGAAATCATGTGCAGAACGAATCCACGACTTAACGAGAATCCACGACCTTATGAGAACAAGCCATACATTTTTTAATTTTCAATATTCATAAGTATTTATAGTACTATTTCTCTCTGGTATATCACACAGACATGCTATGCTAATAGATCACTTAATTCTGACTCCAAGTTAACAAGTTCCTGTGCTACTTTTTAATGATCACCAGCCAAAGGATCTGTAAGATGGCTCCTTTTAAACACTAAGCTATATATTTAAACCTAGGAATACCCATTTCTTGACAGGAAAACATACTAAAATACCATGACAACTGTTTTATACACACGTATGTGTTCATTTCAATAATAAAATATTACAAACCATGGACAGATATGTTCCATCTATATGCTCGCCTATCCCAGACAGCTGTACTCTTGATGCTATCTGGCACAATGTGTGATCGTGCCAGATCTTCTGAACTGTAATGTGACAGCACTGACTCATTTCCTACATACAAAAGATATTTTGATATTAAGTTAACAAGAAAACATAAAATTATTCCAGATACTCTCTGTGTTGTAATTTAGTTTAGAAATATTTAATGTTTAAAGACTTAAGCTTTGATTATTGTTTATTTGGTCGCTATTTTTAGTTGATATTTACTTGCAGATATCTAAGCTTACCAAAAAGTCCTTTCTGAATAGATAGATTAAAGACTATGATATTGAATATTATTGATAAAATACAAACAATGGTTACCTTGAAGAAAGAATCTAATGTAAGGTGCATTTGAAGAGGGCTTCTCCTGGTATTCAAACGCATTACCGACCTTCATAATAGACAGGTCAATATCCTTGGTTTGTGATAGGTACAAGGGTTGTGGGGGATAAATTTTGGAGAAATTTTTGTTGATACATCCACCCTGGTGCCAGCTAGATGAGCTATGAAGGAAAGGTTTCTCAAACTGAACATTTACGGAGTAAATATTATTAGGCATAAAATCAGTTGTACGGTGAGGTCTCACACGAAAGTCCTTCCTCAGACTAAAATCTCCTGCTTGTTTGACCTTGTGAAATTTGAACTTCTTGACTCTGTTGTTCTTACGAAATTTACTTCCAACCACAATGACCTCATCTTCAATATTATCAATGGTGTCATGGTGGAACGTGAGGTAGTCTGCCTTCCCCGACCCATACTCGTGGAATGCTTTATCTTTGGATTTCAGGATCTTAGTTCGTGTGGAGGAGGTGAAGTTCATCTTCGGTATATGAATGAAATATTCGATTTCATAGAGTATTTGTGGTTTCTTGTATTGCAGGTGACACATGAAGCGTTCGTCGAGTGTGTTGAATTGAGGTTCTATCATAAACTTAAACACTTGACCTGTAATATATATAAAAATATTGTAAATGATACACACCCCATAGTTGCCAACTCTCCCTATTTAGGAGGGAGTCTCCCTATTTTCACACACAATTTTCACTTATGACATCAGAATATTTTCTAAACCTTGCTTGTCAACTTGCTTCAACTTAGTGTATTGCACAGAACTGCTAAAATGAGGCAGTTTACACTACTATTTTGTCATATAGGGCACTGTATATAGGTATTATAGACATTTTAAGATTCTTCTACGCGGTTTCTCCCCCATGAAATTTTCAAAAAGTTGGCAAGTATGACACCCTAGAAATGTTACACCTTAGATGACAAGTATAAACTGCTGCAAGAACCTTGCACATGAGTAATAGCAGCAGATCCAGGATTTCAGGTTTGAGAGGGCCAAAACACACATTCTAAAGCAGCATACATTTTTCAGTAGAAATATGATGGATTTTAATCAAATAAATGAGTCATGGGGGTGCATGCGTTTTTTTTTTAATATATTAGACTATATAATTATTGTTTTGGAGGAGTCTAAATGTGCCTTTAAGGGTCAATAAATTAATTTACCTGAAGCACACTGGACTGGTTTTGGAGGACAGTCCGGACTGAAGGCCATCTGACAAGCCTGCTCATTATAACATGATATACTGCAGCAAGATTCACCTGCTAAACCTAGGTATAGAAAAAAAATTGCAAAAAATAATAAATCTTTTCAATAAAAACAAAACCCCATAATATTCTCTGTCCTCATTCCAAACTTTTAAACAGAAGTAAAAAACACTTATTCTGACTGAAAATAATGTTTAACTTACAATACATACCCAGTGTTTTGCTCATAATTTTTGTATAATTTTGTAATATTGTTACCTGGTGAGGCATTGCAGGATTTACGTCGCAGACAAGCCTGGCACTGCTCCTGGTACATCTTGCACTCCTTGGTTGGAAAGGTCAATGGAGTAACTTCATCAGCGGTCAATTTGAAAGTGTTGTTCAAGAGATGTGTCATTCCTGAGCAGAATATGCTATTAGACCTCTCCTCCAGACCAGAGAAGTTGATGTTCCTCTGTACAAGTAACAAATAGTTTAAGTGAAGAGCAAGAAAAATCATGTTGTAACATTGTTAAGACAAATTCTTTATGTTCATTATTAACTAGAAACTGGAAAGGCTACAAATCAACAGTTGATAATCAAATAAGTTTTCAAATGTGATAAACTGTAAGGCCCTGATGATGACCACCAAGTTGGAAATGACATAATAATCAGTCACATTAGCTGCATCTACCAAGTTGTAAGTTCCATTTTTGATACCAAATGGTAATGTCATTGCATAAGATTAAGTTTGTTTGTATGTTTAATTAGGGCTTAATGTCACATCTAAAATCTTTCACCGATATTGTGACAGCATAAGATTAAGACACAGGAATACATAATTTCATAAATATTGTTATCTGCATACGGTGTGGTTCACATATGAGTTTTTATTTGACCATATTTCATCCTAATAATTCCACATTTTTATCCCTAAATATCTGTTAAATTTTTTGTGAAGAAACCAAAAAGTATTTGTTGCTCTGATGAAGAACAATATAGATAAGTGTGATGATGCTTTCTTGCAACACAATGCTTGAGTCTACAATTGAACAAAGTAAACTAACTGTCTCCTTTCTGTCTATCTCTGCTTCATTGAATGTAACTTACTGTTTCAGGACATGCAATGTTAAAGGATCTGTCTATGTACTGATCTCCTTCCTTGTATGACCTTGGACACTGGCGAGGAGTGGTGCCCTCTGGTGGACAAGTGACAACATGAGCAGCAGATGTAAAGTTTCTATAAATCTCCAGAATCATCTTATAGTGATCAGGTATTGGATGTCTACAATGAAAATGTGTAATATACAAAAAACTGAGTTAGTCAGAGACTTTGTTTGGCCTCAAACAAAATCATCACACAAAAGTGTGAAATAGGACCATAGAACTGTTTTTTTTTAATAATTTTTTAACTTTTCAGCATTTAGTAAGATTCAATTAATGTCTGCATTGTTACATAGCTTAATTGTTAACTCATTGTGAATTTTTTATATGATTTTTGCCTTTTTTTTATTAATTGCATATCTTACAACATAATTCACATTGATATTTTACAATGAAGTTAAGTAAAGATCTGAGATGTCCATTTTGTTTCAAAATATTTTTCTGCCAAAGCAACAGTGAAAGCATTGTCTTTTGATACCATCCCCCCCTCCCCTGAAATAACCCACAACCAATATATCCATTAGTATACCTGCAGTAGTTTTCCCTGATTGAGTTGTATCGGTTAATTGTAACACTGGTCTGATATTGATCCCTGTTGATGAAAGGTGTGTCATCGTTAAAGTGATCCAAGTCAACATACTCTGGCACCAAATATATGTTGGAGATGCTGACCTTGACCACAAGGCCTTTTATGGCATCAATGCCATCTCTTGGAAATGTAAACTGCATTGATTGTTGATTGTTACCCACATACAAACGGAAGGCCAAGTCTTTTATTCCCTGGATCTTCTCAACAAATACATTATTGGAAAAACTTATATTCACAGAGGATTTACCTGAAATGTATAAAAAAAAGAAAAGGTATAACAAGAATTTTTTAAAGCATTAATTTAGATATTTCATGATGTCTAGTTTGTTTTTACTTATAGCCTTTCTTTTATCAGTACCAGCATGGTGGCCCAGTGGTTAGGGTGTGCTTCGTGCTGGTAGACTGGTGCTTGAATCCATAGTCTAATCCTGGTCAGGTCAAAACCTAAGACTTTGAAATAAGGTGATCTTCTAGCTCCCTGCTAAGAGCCCAGCATTACTGGGTAGGAGGAGGACTGGTTGGCTCAGTATCAGGATAATGTGACAGAGTGAAGTATCATGTCAATGTGTCTGTAGCTTCATATTTCAGTGAGACAGCACTATAAAGTTGCCATAAGTGTGCACTGTCGCAAGCAGACACCGTCTCGATATGACCTATACATGAGTTAAAGGGACGCTAAACCTAATCAAAATCAAATCTTTTATCAGTACTTCAATTGTGCTATAAATTAATATTACTGAACAAATATTAAATGTTGTTGTTAAATAAGAATTTTCAACTGTTTTTCACCATTGAGAATTTAGAAATCAATCTAATGAACGAGCAGCTTTTGAAAAGCAATTGTCACGCGGATGATTTCAAAAGGTATTTCTTTTTATCAAAAATTCAGTTTGTATTTTTATTTCAATGCTTCATGTTTTGCCTAACACTGTCATGAATGGTTCTAGCTAAAAACTGGTTAAAGATTAAATATTTAATTAAGATATTATGACTTTATCAAAATTTGAATTTGAACACCATTTTGACTTACCATGTCGAGAATAGCTTCCATTCCACTTGAAATGGTCCAATGGAAATGAAACGTCTGCGTAACATAAGATGATAATTATTAGTGATATGACAATTATAATCAATAAACTACACTGCAAGCTTCTTAAATACAGAAATACATTCACTGAAAAGTTTATGTATAAAGCAGTGTAGGAACTTTTTTCATCAAACAAAATAATGTATCAAGATTTCATTTAAAGGGAGACAACTCTTAATCAAACTGAATTCTCATGAAAAATTAAAAAAAAGTTAGGCTGTGTATCACTTTATCAAGACATAAAATCTATGAGTAACGAGTAGATTGGACAAACAGTTGGTAAAAAGGAGTGACTGATTTACAATATATATACTTTTTAGTTACTTGGACTTATAAATCTTACCTAAACACATGGTGTCCTGTGTTGTGGTACAAGGTGCTACTTCATATGTTGATCCTTTACACTTAGTACAAGCTGTAATATATAGAAGACATAAGATAGGATATAGATGTATAAGACTGAATACACATCTTAGGCCAAAAGAATCTCCAGAATCTAGAACTCTTCAGTAACTGGATGTCAGATGGCGTTAATATTTACAATTCGTCATCACTTCAATAATTTTGAAGTTCTTATGTCGCAATTTGTTTTTAAAAATCTATATAACGGGTACATGTGGAAAAGGTTTCTCTTGTGTAAGATGGAGAATTTTGTTTTTCAATTTTTCTTTATAAAAGTTTTTTGAGGAGTTGAGGCCTGAGAACCACACATTTATCTTTATAGCAGTTTTTTGAGGAGTTGAGGCCTGAGAACCACACATTTATTTTTATAGCAGTTTTTTGAGGAGTTGAGGCCTGAGAACCACACATTTATTTTTTGAGGAGTTGAGGCCTGAGAACCACACATTTATTTTTATAAAGCCTCTTAGTTTTACAATAGACAAACAACATGCTATTTTTCCCCAGTCATGTTTCAAATGATAACAGCATTAAGAGAATAGACCAAAATCATCTTTTAGAACTTAGAACAAAACAGGAATATATAAGTTCAATTTCTTACAATATCTTATTCTAAAATTTGTTTTATTAGAAGTTAACGTCAATGAATAATTAATAACATGCCTACATGCGATTTTCCTGCAAATATTTCTAACTTATTGTTCATTTGCGTGAAAATCAATTTGTTAATTAATTGTTATATGAATGTAATCAATCAGTTAATTAATAATTATATTAATATGATATATAAAAGCAATAATCTTACGTCTAAAGACGACATCTCTAGCTGCTGTACAGGACTCTCTCATGTAGTATCCATCAGGCACGGACATTGTACAAGCTGTAAGTATACATGGGAGAACATGAATCTCTTACATAAGTTACCTGATACAGAATCAGGCACAGACATTATACAAGCTGTAAGTATACACTGGAGAACATGAACCCCTTACATAAGTTACCTGATACAGAATCAGGCACGGACATTGTACAAGCTGTAAGTATACACGGGAGAACATGAATCTCTTACATAAGTTACCTGATACAGAATCAGGCACAGACATTGTACAAGCTGTAAGTATACACCGGAGAACATGAATCACTTACATAAGTTACCTCATAACAGATTAAATTGTTCAATGATATATATATATTTTTTTTTTGTCTTTTGTTTTTTTTTTTATTTGTCACAATAATAAAAATATGTGAAGATTATTTGTCACATTACATAAACATACATATATATTATATAACATATAGCATTATGATATAAATGAATAATCTAATTGTAATTTCAACTGAGATATTTAAAACTATCTGGATACTTATTTTACCTATCATTTCAAAAAAGCAATTATACGTTTTCAACAGTACTAATTGTATTACATGTTTCCTTTGTCAGTTATAAAAATTTCATAATTCCATAGTAAATTTTGATAAATAAAGGGAGAGTACTCCCGCCATATTGACTACCTTTTTGTCTTCTATCTATATTTCTAAATATACAAATAACAATACACATTTATCGACAATTAAACATAACGTTTGAACATAATTAAAGAGACATTCACATACATTAGTTACTTAATTAATCTTGTTAATCTTATTTATCTAATGAACCTTAATAACTGTAAAACATTATACAAATAACAAAGAGCAAAACAAGACACAATTCAGATACATTATGTTCTTACTTAATTATGTACCTCAATACCAGTAGTACAATATACTATTTATAACCTTATTGTATATATATATATTTACCAATCTTAATATTTCATCTAACACTTCTTTTTTGACATGTTGTTTTTTCATGTTTGATTTCAAGTACATTAAAAGTTTCTTAAAGTGAATAAAAATCATCTGTAAATTCTTTCCTCTTCAAATGTTTGTTTTTCATATTTTATTTCATTCCTGCATTTCAAAATAACCCATTTATACATAAAAATAATGATGTTCCCAATCACTTTTATATTTGAATTACTATAAATACCTACAATAACCGATTTACATTTTATTAAATCTGTAACTGATCAATTTATTTTAAACACATTATTTCAATTTATTATAAACTCCCGTAAGCATTTACATTTGATGAATAAATGCAAAAGGTCTTCAATTTCATCTTTACAAATGACATTTCCCATTTGACATTTTACATTGCTGAAGTCTTTTTTCAGTGTATATTATATTATGCAAACATTTCTATTGGAATGATATATATCTTAATCTTTAACCACTTTTATCCTTTCAAAACTGTCCCCATTTGTTAACTTGATAAGCCATGTAAAAGGGATTCTTTAACATTACTATACCGGTAATCTAAATTCTTCTTTCGGATTCTCCACTAGAAATCATCAACTGAATGATGTTAATCTAAAATCCATTATAGTCAAAATCATAGTATTATCAATTAGTTTCAAACTATTAAGTTACCCATATTCATGTTTTTAAATGGAAACTACAGAAAATAAGAATGTAATATATTTGATTCAACAAAAACTAGATAATTATTTACTTCAGATTTTTTCATAAATTATCTGTTTTATAGACTTCTTTTGATAAACTTCATCAGTTATCTCCCTTAGTTAGATTCCCTACATAATGCTAACAAGAAATGATATATATATATACAAAAGTTATGATCTTCAGTTTTAAGCTCATAAAGATATAAGCTCTTTATCTTCTACTTACTAAGAAGATTTATCAAAACAAAAGCAATTATAATTGAAAGGTATAAAAAGAAAGTTGACAACTTCCTGACAGACTATTGTATGACACGACAACTTCCTGACAGACAACTTCCTGACAGACTATTGTATTGATTTAAGGTTTATATTGTATTGTATGAACATGCTATATATTTAATTCATATTCAATCTATGATGATCAATATATTTTGCTTTGAGAAGAACAAATACATACGTTTACACTTGTTACCATGGAGATAGTAACCCCGGTTACACCTGCATTTGACTGCTCCAAATCCTGCTTCACATAATGCATGTGTATGACAACTGGCAAGATTTTTCTTGCAGTCATCTTTCACATCTGTCAAATAGAGTTATATGTAAGAGTTATCTCTCTTTAATTGTAACAGTATTAAGGAATATACAAATGAATTAAAATGAAAAATGACAATTAAATAGGACAACTAAAGTACACCTTTACCTACAAAGAAATAAACTTGTCCCATGACACGCAGAGGTGAAAGTTTACTTATAATATCACGTTATTTTAAGGGACTGATATGAAGCGAAATACTAAATGCATTAACATGCTAAAAGAATTTCTTCATTTTTTTGATTATGTTTTATGTCAAACTGATAATAAACTACATTTTCACATGTGTAATCCAGATGAAAAGCTATCCATAAATGTTTTGTGGAATTAAGTTAGTTTGCATGATAAGACGGCATTGAAACCAGATAAGTATGTAAACCTTACCCATTAGATGGACTCGAGTGACCAATGAGAGGCTTGATGTGTTAATGGCTATAGTGGACAAGTCGGGCTGCTCACTGTAAGACCGTACCTTCCCTGTAAAACACAAAGCAATTCTTTCATTGCTACTAATATTGAGAATTAATTAACACGGTTAAAATATTGAGTGAAAATTGAAGCTATTCTTGATTGTATGACAATGAAATTAAGGTAGGAAAATGATCTAGTCTTGTAGAAGATACTGAATATGAAAGAGCATCCCATCATTAAATATTAGTAAATGTAATCAATGTTAGGGATCTGAGGCGTGTTCAAGATGGCGAGCGCTGTGACATTTGAGTGTTTGTATGCTTAGGTAAAGACTATTCTGAAGGTAGGCGAGTGCGAACGCTTGCATTGCAAACAACGAAAACAAAACTTAATAAAATTCATCAAAAACAACTGCTAATACTGATTGAGGTGACTTACCGGTATCTAAAACAACAAATATAATTGTTAATACATGTATATGTAAAAGAAATGTGATGGCAAATTTATCAACTTTATTAATCAGTTGTAACTTGTTGACATTTTAAGAGTTTATGTAAAATGTGAAATAAACAAGTAAAAATATATAATGTCACTATACAGTAACAGACCAAATCTAATACAACTTGACCTTGTTTTAATAATACATTTTAAGTTATATGCAATTTGTTTTTAATTATCATTGTAATAAATTGAGTGCTTCTTGGTCAACACTCTGTTGAATTTTCATCATAAATTTATACAAATAAAACTTTCTGATACATTTTCTTAACTTTTATCTATGTTCAGTTAAGCAGTTTCTGTTGCAGGCAAAATGGTGGAAGATAGACGTTTACGTTTTTTAACAAAAACTCAAAAATGAAGTTCAAATATATTACTTTTTTGTTAAAGAAATTATGAAATGTCAAAAAGAAAAGAATTATAGTAAAATAGCATTGAACAGGATCAATTTTAGCAGTCACTGTACTGTGAACACGTCCTAATCATATATCTTAGGTTGTAAATATACATCTTTAGCGTAGGTTTCTGACTCAGGCAATGAACAGATCAAATATCCGAGGAAGGGGCAACATATTGTACTTATCGATTGTCAACATTCCCAAGCTTTCATAAAAAACATCATCCTACAATTAACAATTGTTATGTGTATGTTTGTAGACATTTAACAAACACTTGCTGTTTCTTTTTTTTATTTTTTCAAAAAAGGTTCAAGCACTTGATAGCATTCAGTAACTGTTTTATTACATAATGATTTTAAATACCAATCTCTGATATATAAATGTTATATCCTTGTTATGTGTTCAAGATGTCAATTTAATCGTTAGGGCAACACATATTACACTAGCTTCTTGTTTGGCATACATAAAATATCAACTGACAGAGAGTGCCTTGAAAACCTTTTTTTTTGTAAAACTATATGAAAGTACATCTACCGTAGAATCAGAAATATTCTTTGGGCTAAAATTTTGTTGTTTTGAAAATAAAGTGATTTCGTTGACATAAAATTTCGT
>JAUMGZ010168837.1:0-15249 GCA_032359645.1 Pododesmus macrochisma
CAGCATTATTTAATCCATTTATTGTTTTGTTAACAGTTTTGTTTTGTTGATCCTTAATAAAGGTACATGACAATGTGTGATCTATTTTAGTTTTGTTATTTTGCGAGTGAACGACAAAATTTGTGGTCAATAAATATAATCGAAATAAATCGTATCGAGAGGGTATGAACCGAAATCGAACCGATTCGAGAAAATCTTGAATCGTCCCAGCCCGAGTCAAAACCTAAGACTTTAAAATTAGGCAATCTTCTTGCTCCCTACTAAGCGTCCAGCATTAATGGGTAGGAGGAGTTGGCTCGTTGTGTCAGGATAATGTGACAGAGTGAAGTATCTTGTCAAGGTGTTTGTGGCGTGATATTTCAGTGAAACAGCACTATAAAGTCGTCATAAGTGCACACTGTAGCAAGCAGACACCGTCTTGATATGATCTATATATGAGTTAAGTGGATGCTAAACCCCAATAAACAAACAATTCTATATAGATATATAAGACCAAAATAAAATTTATGTTTGTTTGGCGTAACCCTGCAGTCCCTGAAAAATCAGCCCAACCCTCAAATTTGTTTCCCGATTTTTAAACCAAATTTTTATCAATGCATTTATCAGGCTGTTTTTATTGTAGACATTTTTTTCAGGTACATAAATATTTGTTATTAAAAAATAAAAAGACAGTTATGTTATAATTGTATGATTCAAATTGGCTTTGTTTTTCACAAACATATGATAACATACAACATTATTTTGAACAAAACTAAATTAAATTTTCTCCCAACTCCCATCCCTGCCCCAAGGTCTAGGGTCGGGTTACACCAAACAAAGATATTTTTAACTCTGGTCTAGTAAAGGTACCAAAGCTCAAGGGAGGTTACTCCCGAGAAAACAAGGAAAACCATTCCTAGTGCTTTGTTCAGGCCATGACAACACCGCAAATTAATTTGAATGCAATAAACATGTTTTGAAGAACTACCCTATTGTGTTTCTGATGTACAGTCATCAGTTGAAGATGACATTGACAACATTTCACTAGCACACTTCGTAAGAGTATGATTACTACTTATGTATTATCTTACAGTTATTGTTACAATTTGGTAGTATAATCGTGCTAACTTGTACATACATGTATATATTAATGCCTTTAAGAGGATAGCAAAATTAACAATTTGTGTGTTCGTTTAACGTCACTTCTAGAGTATTCCACCGATATCGTGACAAAAGACCAAACGGAGAAAAAACCAAACAATAGGACAGGAAGAAAAGCAGCGACAGAAACAGGAGTCCATGCCACAACGTTTTCGTCTTCACGGGCAGCTTTATTGTGCCAGGGGGTTAAAAATCCCTGTACACAGGACCCGGCATTGCCAGCTTAGCCTCTCCTCCATAAGACGTGCTGATCTTTGTCTGGCCTCTACCTTTAATTTCAACCTGTCTGACAGAAATGCCCCTTCCAGGAACACAAGTCCCCGCCAGCATAGCTCTCAAGGTCATTGAAACATTCAAACCTCCATACCACGATAAGATGTCAAGCACAGGGAACTTTTAAACTAGACTGTCTAGAGTGAATAACTATTAAGATATCAATTTTTTTCGACTTCAAGTTCAGTGAATAAATTAAAAATTAACTTTAAAAGTTAGAATAATGTTATAATGTTGATAAATAATGTTTTTCATTCTTTCTTTTTGTCACAGGCAACAGAAGGACAGTGCAAGACAAGTAAACCAGGATTCTTTGACTTTCAAGGAAAACAGAAATGGTATGGCTGTTGCCCCCATGAACCACCTTAATTGTTCAGTCTTATAAAAACTGTATTATTGATTTCATAACATGTATAAATTACGATTTACTTCATTACTTTGAATAATCAATTTCTTTAATCATTACTTAGTTATAATTAGTAATTTAGTACCCTAAAAGCTATTCCTAAAGAAAAAATATATTTTTGTATTGATATTATTGTCATGTCTGGCAACATTTTTAATTTGGCCTTGCCACTCTTGATTCATTGAAATTAAGTCTATATCATGTGACTCATTTGTAAAACACTTCTGTAAGAGAGTTCTCAGTTCTAATTAGAACACTTAAGTTCTAGCCTCTTTATATTAGTTGCATCATACATGTAGTAATCACTAAAATATTTATTTTCAAATGCGTGTACATTTAAAAGTTTATAAAAGAATACCTTTAAGTGCAGAGCAGCATGTATCAAGTATGTTCTTAAAAGTTTATATGAATTGTGTGCTTTGGTGGACATGTATTTAAATTGTAAATTTTAATAAATATATCTTTCATTTTTGTAGGGATGCATGGTGTAAATTAAAAGATATGTCACAAAAGGAAGCAATGCTACAATATATATCACTGCTCACTAACGCAGAACCAGAATGGGAAATACAGGTATAAATTAACATAAGTCTAGTTTAATAACTAGTCAGTGATCAAAATACAGTTATGTTAACTTTGGTACACAGTGTAAATACAGCTTGTATGCTAACTAAAATGACTAAAAAGAGATAGATTCAGGAAAGGGAGATAATCGCACTGAGTAGTCAATGTCCTTTGTGCTCTGATAATTTTCTCTGGTTAATGTGATTGTATAGTTAGTAACAATCCAAAAGTGTTATAAACTTTTATCTGGTGAACTTCTGTGTCTGGTTGAAAAATTCTTACTGCGGGTGAGTAAAATATGAACTCTGATCCAATAGGCAACCAGCCGCCACTGACTATGTTAACATAGTAATGGCTTCCCCGAATGTGTTCACTAGAGTGACCACCAAAGTGATCGTCCATAATTCTGAGTCGGACCTCTCAGTTCTAACCCCAGCCACACAACCCTCCCCAGAATATGAAATACCTAATGATGATTTTGATAACATTGATGTTAATAGTAACAATTCAAAAAAGAGGCCCTGTGACTCTGATAATGAGAGTGATGATTTTAACACAGTCAAAAAACAAAGGGGCTTTATAGATAACAATAATAGTCCATCAGAATATGGTGAACTCAAGTCAATTGTATTATTGCTGTCAGTGAATATATCAGATATACACAATAAAATAAGTGTTAGAATGGATCAACTTGAGTCCAAGGTCACCGCTAATGTGGCAAAAATGATCGACGTTAAGGTAAGACAAAAAGGTACTACAAGCAAAGAAAGATATACAGGGTATGGTGACAACAGAAATCTGTAAAGTAAGAAATGAAACTGAAGGGTGTCAACGATGTAATAAAGGAAACTGCAGAGAAACTAAATGCTAAAGCAGATCACAATAATGTAGAACTTAAAGTGGACAGAAGTAATAAACTGGTTATAGGTAATCTTATGGAAAGTACACGAGAATAGGGCGAAAGCGACAGTGATTATACAAAACAAAAAGTCGGTGTGCTACTTCATGACATATTAAAGTTACACTTTATAAAAGTTGTCCAGGTAGAGAGGAAAACTTCACAGAATGATAATCCTGGTGTTGTTCTCATCTTGGTTGAAGATTACGAACAAAAACAATAGGTAATGAGAAATAAGAGATTGTTAAAAGATTCAAGCACTTATAGGAATGTGTACGTTGACCATGACTTAGCAAATCGGATCTCGATACCCAGCGATCCTTAAATAGGGTACTAAAGGAAATGGGCAAGTCTAACAGTTACAAAGCCTATGGAAACCGAATAGTGAAAATAAATAATCGTCGCGGAAATACAGACATGGAAAACATAGAGCATCTATCTATTCAAAGACGGTTTAAACAAACTCAAAGTAACAATAATGTTAATGACAATCTACGCACACCAAGTTTGAAAAGATGTAATAACCCGGCCCCAGGCAGTGAGCAAACACGCTAAAATACTGGCTCTAATAGACGGAGCTATTCAGGGAACAATAGATGCCGATAAGTAAGGGGTAACACAACCCCTGGAAGGCACTGTGATAGATTTAGGTCTAGGCCACGTTAACACTGCTGCAGAAAAAATTGGTTTTGTACGGTAGTTACATTTAATATATCTCAGGTTCTGACAGGAAGTGAAAGTGGAAAACCAGCTGTTGGTACAGGGACATGGGTGTCTGTCAGTACACTGTCAAACACAGACACTGAGCTAGCCGACGAGAATAAAACACTGTTTGACTGGTGCAAGGAGGGTGATTCACAACAGATGGAAGATATATTAACCTCCAATAGCTGTTCTTCCATCAACTCACCCGATGATTCTGTAAGAAAAATTCTTCATACTTTAAATGTTTTATGATACCATTTTAAAGAATGTCATTTTATTGTCAGACTGAAATTAAATGTTTTCATAATGTCATAAAAAAAGTCATCATTCCTTTTGAGAATATCCACATAACAACATAGTATAATCATTTTACCTCTTCTTTACTGCATAATATGAATATGCTACATCGTAATATAAATATATGTAATTATAACTTTGTACTAATAGTAATATGATTATATATGTATTTTGTATATACAGCAGTAATAAAGTCTGGTTCATTATTATCAGGGTATGACTTTACTACACTGGGCATGTGACAGAGGTTTTCTAGATGTGGTTCGTGTCCTACTCAGATTGCATGCCGATATAAATGCCAAGGTAAGGTAGACAATCACATACAAAGCATTTATGTTATGATTGTGCAGTTTAAGGCTGTCATTTAAGTCTACTCTGTATTATATTATATATCACTTTTGACAATATTGGTAAAAAAAACACACACACAATATTTACATAATTGTCGCCAATAAGATCTGGCAACTATTTAAAGTACGTAAAATATTTTCTGTTTATAAATTCATAAGTTATGCCCCCTGAATCAACACAATCTATCATTTGAATACCTTTCTGTTTATTTCCTGCTTGTTTCTATGAAATTTGTCATGTTTTTATAGATTTTCATTGCAAGTTATCAAGTTTAACTTTTTAATCTTGGTTTTCAATGCCTATGGTTGCATGGGTTTGAATACAAATATATCAGAATATATTAGATGATGAGGTTAAATACCCAAGACTTTATATTAAAGTAAAATACTCTGGAAAGGCAAATCATTTTTACAACAAATTGAATGTAAAACAATGTGTTCTGTTAATAACAGCTACATTCTTTTTAGTTGTCTGCCTTTAAAAAGGATTTTTATGCCAATTTCAGGCAATTACTGTTAAGTTGTGACTCTTATGAATCTCTTCATAGCTTTTGTCAATAAAAAAGATGAATGTAAATATTTACCCACCTACCTCTACCAGAATATTTGTTCAACCATTTTGAGAAGCACATTAATTTGTAATGGTATTTTTGTTATTTTTTCAGGATACTGATAATCAAACTCCACTTCACTATGGTAAGTTCAAAGTTACTTATTATAAAGTTATGGATTTCTTTGTTTCTTTTACAGAATGAGCCAAAGTTCTATCAATTAAGCTAAAATTAAGAAGTAATTGGAAAACCAAGTTGTATGTGTGGCTATTAAATTTCACAATTAAAAGCAAACCTGCATACTTGAACTGAATATTGAATAGTGTTATGTTTTAAAGTAACTATGCCAGACTGGTTGAGACAAAGTATATGATTAAAAGGGAAAAAAATTAAACAAATAAAGCTATTAAAATAAAATTATGCAGCATGAAAATAATAAATAGTCATTGTGGACTAATTTAGTAATTACAATGGTAATACAGCTAGTATGTACATCTGTATATCCAGTGACTTTTAGTATGAAAAACAGCCTTATAACGGCATTTCCCCCTGAAAATTTAAGCTGAATGTGTATTTTCTCCATGACCAAAAGGCAAAATAAAAATGAAAAGTATGTGTGCACAAATAATAGATACAATCTTCACAAAAAACCAATTTAAATGGTATCGTTATATCATTAAGCTGTTTTCTAACCTAAATAGCATCAAAAAGAAGAATGTGTTACTTTTTTTTGCTTAATTTTTAAAATATTCTGATTTTCCCAATTGAAAAGTCACAGGCACTCTTGACAATGTGAAGAAAAATCACTGATATCTCAAGTTCTATTGTGTGTACATTATACATTAAAAGTTAGCAAGTTCTTGGCTTAAATTGACATGTCATGTATCTGCACATACTATTTACTTACTACTTTCGTTTTGTAATATTTTTTTTCAGCTGTATGTTGTGAACATGGTGATGTTGTTAAGATTCTTTTAGACAATGGAGCTGATGTACATTTAACAGACTGTGATGGAATGACACCTTCGCAACTTGACACCAATGCTGAAATAAAACAAATGCTCACAGGAGCCATCAAGACGTGACGGCAACTTTATTAATTTAATTATGCCCAGTTTACATACATGTGACTTGTGTGTTCAATTAATTTAGGAGGTCACATACAATGACTGATCCAATTTTTTGAAGTATTTTTATGAAAAATGTATAAAATTTACAAATTTTCAAGGAAAAATCTGAGGACACTTAAGTAGTACCTATGTAGAGTCTTATAAAAATTATGTGAAAACATTCAAAGGAAATCTTCTTTGTTTTCTCTTGTATTAGTTTATCTTAATATATTTACTTTGGTGAGACGTGATAGTATTCATATAACAAAAAGAGTATTTTATGTACAAGAAGTAAACAGTTTGTTATTTTGTACCTCTTGTGTTTTTTTTTTCTTGTTGGAAATAAATTTTTGATATGCAGCTACTTTTAAGTTATAGCCTGTAATTTTGAGCATATTAATATCACGTGATTTTTTTCAAAGGAAAGGAGGGCTTCAGAATTTATTAATATATTTTAGTTTTCATGAAAAGTAAGGTGAAATTTAACATTTCAAAGTTATAAAATATACTGCTTTTCTGCTTTGTCGCAGTATACATAGAACACACCAGTTTTAAGATACTTTTAACTACAGAATTAAAATTATTTATGTACCGGTAATATGTGTTACTGAAAAAAACAAGGCAATTTTGACGGGTAAACAAAGTAATCTCTAGTCTTTTAAATAAATAAATTAATGAAGAAATAAATAAGTAAGCTTCTCATTTAATATCAAATGGCTATAATCAAATTTTTACACATTTAATTATACAATGTATAGCAGCTGTTTTGATACAAGTTTTATCATTATTACAAACCTAAGATCAAGATCACATTTATTTATGACAGTTGAATGCTTGAGACATTGATATTTAAGTATACATTTTTTGTTATATGTGAAATATACATATTGGTAACTTTGTTGAGACTTTTGATCAATCAATTTATTTTGTGATGCATACTTCTTTACTCTTCTGTTTTTTAGTCCAAGGTGGACTTTTCCCATACAAATCCTGTCTGTCATACATCATTGTTGTCACCATTTATAACTTTTCACATTTTCAACTAAAACCACTGGACCAATTTCAACCATTCTTAGTAAGAAGTATTCCTAGGGAAAGGGGATTCAGATTTGTTCAAATGGTGGGGCTCATCCTCCAGGGATGGCACTAGTGGCCAAAATTGGGGATATCAACAAAATTTCAAAAATCTTTTTCTGATGAATTAAAAGGCCTAGAGATTAATGCGTGACTTTGTATTAACCTTAGGGCATAGAGACATAGCTTGTACAAAGTATATCCCTTGGGTCAAAAATAGATACATGTCAAAGACTCTCAAAGTTCAAACCTTTAACTTTTCACGTTTTCATTTGTTTTATCCAAAACCATTTGACTAATTAAGTTATACAAATTCATTACGGTAGGAAGAATCACTAGGGAAAGGGGTAACACATCTGTCAAGACTTTGGGACTTGGTGTCCAGGGGCACCATTAGGGGCCAAAAATGGTGGAATTTGACGAATTTGAGGAGAAAAACCTAGGCCATTGAGAACCAATCATTTTTGGTAAAATTTCAACACTATCAGTATGCAGCACACATGTTTACTTTACACATTTTCTACTTATATAAAACTAACCTTAGTTGTAAGCATCTCTAGGAGAAGGGGATTAAATTAGTTCAAATTATTGGACTCAACATTAGGAGGCAAAAATGAGGAATTTTTTATTAAAATCTTCCATAAATCAACATTGCAGTCAAAAATCAAATTGTAGGCATGTTTTAACCAGATGGACGTTGATATGGACCTTTTCACTATACTTGTGATCAATTTGAACAAAATACAACTGTTTATTACCTTATTTCAGGGAGATATTCACTGCATTTAATGAATATAAACATTTAAAAACTTGTTAGGGAACATACATTTGTAAGAAAAATTTATCTATGGAACTAAGATATGAAACAGATTATTTGTGTTGAAGTATAAAGGTGAACAATGCTAGTTAAAAGATTTCAATTAAAAGTTATCCAAAAAAGTTCACCCGATTTCAAAGAATGCTATGTCTTTTATATGTACATGTTTATACATGCAGAGGTGTGCACAACTCCCTCATATCTTTATTTAATTTACTTTTAAAAAAAACTGCAGAGCAGTTTTATTCTTTTTTTCATATTTTTATTGGAAACAAATCAAGCATTTTTCGTGGTGAGACAATCTGGTACCTTTTTGTTGATCTTAGTATTAAAGGCTCTTGGCAATATTACTGAAATATTTAATGCTAGATTTTATTTAGAGAATCTCTTAAACTGAAGAGGCACACGATTTGAACATGCATTCCAGTAAATGTTTATACAGAAATAAGTTAAAGTTATGCATTTAAACGTTTTATTTTGTATTTATTTCAAAGAACAAATAAAATGCTAAATAAACTAAATGTTGTTTTAATTAGATTTGTGGGATGGTCAAATAAAACCAAAAAAACAAACAAAGCTGTTTTAATACTTACAATTGGAAAGAAAGGTGCACAAATTCTTATTTATAAGCTATTGACAATATGTTACTTGATATTCCAGTTGCTTGATTAAAACCTATATCTGAAAGTTATAGAAGAGTGTTTGATAAATGCATCTCATTTCATGTCAAGTTGCAAAAATAGTTGCAATGACATAAATTCAATATGTGACACTCCATGTCATACAGTGATGTATAATTATACTAAAAATGGTTAACCTAAGTCAAATAACTTAATTCTCTTGAAGTTATGCTCGGGACAAAGCAATTTTACAAGGGGCAAGAACTCTGGCAAATAAGTCACAGTGATGTCAACTTGGTATTGCACACTCTGTCATATCATGATGCATAAGTTTATCAAATTTGATTAACATACACCTATTATTTTTGAATTGGTTATCAGAACCAAGAAATTTTACAAGGAAAGGGAAATAACTCTAGCAAATGTTTGTTTATTTCATTTGGGGTTTACCATCCCTTCAACTCATGTCTTGGTCATATTGAGACAGTGTCTGCTTGTGAAAGTGTGCACTGATGGCGACTTAATAATGCTGTGTCACTGAAATATCACACCGCAGACACATTGACATGATACTTCACATCATGCCGACACCGTGCCAACCCGTCCTCCTATCCAGTAATGCCGAGCACTTAGCAAGGAGTGAGAAAATTACCTTATTTTAATGACATAGGTTTGACGCTGACAGGAATCAAACCCGTGCCTACCAGATCATGAGGTGAATGCTCTACCTCTGAGCCACTGCACAAGTAAAATCTGGCAAATGAAGTTACAGTAATGTCATTTTAGCATGTGACACTCCATCATACCATGATGTACAAGTATACTGAATTAGGTTGATTGATAGTTATTTGACTTTAACCATAAAACCTAAGATCTCGAAGAGGAAAAAGATAATTATCTTATTTCTGTGTTCGAGAGAAGTTTGTACAAGGCTTAGTTACAAATCAACCATCGTCAATGGACACTCCAGAGGAAATGAATTTAGAACAGACAAGCTATAAAGCCAAGGGAGTTAAGAGTGTATCCATTTATAACAGTAGTCTGCATCTAGACCAACATACATATCCTTGTAGTGTTTCCATAGATCAGTGAAAACTGACACCATTGTGTCACCATACATTTTAACTGGGGACAATGCATATGATACTGAACATTATACAATATTCATTTATAGAAACTTTAGTTCACTTTTTATTTGTGTATGACGTTAAAAAATTTAAGAAACTCATTAGATGTAGCTGCACCATATTTGCAAGCCAAGTTTTGCTGCATTACGATAAGATAAGATAAACGAACTGAAAGGAAGTGGTTTGCATACCTTGGCTAGCAAAGATGTAGCTGCACAAACCATGGCTCATTTTGGCTATGATACTGATGTTGGTCAAGTGTCCAAATGTTATGGACAAAAAATGAGCTACAGTACCCGCAGCTAATTGGGATGCTTAAATGGACTCCCTGGGTAATGTCCTACTGTGGACTCGAGGGCCAAACAAAAGATTTGAAATAACATTTCAATCAATGACAATGACAAATTTATTCTCATGAGGAACTGAATATTACAGCGTGGAGAAATTATAATGATTTACAATTAAATACATACTATGTCACATACATGGAAATACATAATGTATACATGTGTTGGTATTTTAACTGGAGGACACGCTCTTTCCTTAATAACATTGATAATTGTACAGACATTTTCTTTTTTTTGTGTTAAATAATTGTTTAAAGATAATACAGTTTGGTCTGGTATAATATCTTTCATGCAATTTTTTTTGTTAGGTGTAATTGTTCAATATTGTTTTCTAACCGTCAAAATTGTAGCATAGTTTAGGTGAAATAGTATTTTGACGATGAACTTGCAATAATGCAGCATTAAAACTGACCCTCTAGATCGATCAGTGTAAAGCTAATTTTTATCCCAGTTGTGCCAACCAAAACAATGAGTTGATAAGCATCTCCTCATAGGAATGCTAACTGAAATATTGTTGTCTGAGCTTTAGGATTGAGAAAGTAACATTTTGAAGTTCAGCTTCATTTTACAGCTACACTGGAATTGACCATGTGGATTTGGGGTCATAAATTGAAGAGCATTTATTTCAAACGAATGTCATCTATTAAATATTGTTACCCTAGCGTCAAAACTGTCGGAGGAGTACAGTTTTCCAGATGGAGTTTTGAAATTGACCCTCTGGGGAGTCAGAAAAACCCACAACCGGGTCCGATATTAGTCCATACTCTAGTGGATTAATACTACGTGTACAAAATGTATAATTTTACAGCTTTTTATGACGAGGCCTCTTGGGTTGGCAATTAGGTCGATGTACATTTTTACCTCTTATTAATCGTGAATATTGTTTGACTTGACCCTGGGGGTGAAAGATGTGGGATGCACCAACAGGAGATTTTTCATCCGTGTAATTATTGATGCTAACAACTCCAGTTGTGTAGGGTCTATATTGCATATTACCTTTAGACCATTAAAAGTGCTGATATAGAAATGAAATTCCAATCACTGGTTTTAATGCATATTGGCCAAAGCTAAGGTCTAAGGTGGATTTTGCACTTACAAATCCGTCCGTAGAACTTTAAAGTTTCACATTTTCAACTTTTCTTTCAAAAACCATTGAATCAATTTCAACCAAACTTGGTTGGAGGATTCTCATGGTAAGAAGACTCAGATTGGTTAATGATAGGTTAAATATATAGCAGAACAATACAAAGCTTTAATAAGTCTCTGGTTAAAGCTTCCGTGATTAATGAGACATAATTTTTTTGAATCTTTTAGCTACCATTTATTTTTCAAAATATTTCCACTTTCAAAAACGATCATCATGATCAACTTGTCAATTTTCGTGCTTCAAGCACAGAAATATACCGCATAATGTGTCGCAGAGACGTACAGATACTATATACGCCTCTGTGTGTCATTACGTATTTTTTCCTTATCGGCAAAAAAAAAACTAGACTTTTCAAACCAGTGAATTAAATATTCAAATATATATATATTTAAATCACTGATCAAACATCATTGATAGTCCTGGGATCAGTATAAGCTTAAATTCTGAGAATTAAAAAAAAATATAACCAACAGTAATGAGAACCTAAAAAGAGAAAAAAAGATGGGTATTTGTGGGGTTTATTTCCCACTTTTAAAACGATAAAAAGGTTCAGTTCAGCCGATAAAATTTACCTTTTTAGAAAATATTCGGGCCAAATTAAAACGAAAGTGAAATATGAGTGACAAAACGAAAGTAGACCACGTGGGTGACTATTTATAACATTTGTAAAATTCCGTATTTATGTTATGAGTGTCACGTGTGGGGAAGTTAACATTAAAGAAGAACAACTCAACAAGGAGAAAACATGGTGTCGTGTTTCAGTTTCCTGATATTTGCAGTTTTCGTCACGGAAGTTTGTTGTTCTATCCAGTGTTTGAACAACAATGAAAAACCAGTCGATTGGTAAATATAGCACTGGTACTTGCCAAAAATCATAGACCGTTGTATCATGTATGCCCTTCGAGTTAAGTCTTCACTGACACTGTCATTACCAGAAAACCACAAGGAAGCAGTTTGTTGAAGTTGGAATGACGGTCAAGGTGGCACTGAGTGACTGACCCTTGGCCATGAATAAGTGCTCAATATGATTAGAGTTCTGCCATTGTATGCATGTATCAAATAATCATTAGGTTTTAACTTATTTTATTTTACAAGACTGAGAACCTGGTTATTTTTCTTTTATATAGATCTACTTAATTATAAAGAAAAATATTTTTTACCAAGCAAGAAATAAAATTCACAAAGCCTCAGCCGACATTGCCTAGCATAGCAATGACCTGCTGCAAGTCTATAACCATTTGATCCAAAACAACCTCAAAAAGGTCATAGAAATGGTTTGTATATCAGTATTCAGGACTGTGAGCTAGTTCTGGTTACATGATATAGCGTTGAACATCATTGATACTTCTTCAATTAAAAAAAGTGTCCAAGTAAATTTGACTTTACGAACATTTTCAGCTTTGTTCCTCTGTATATGTGTAAAAATGCTTGTGACACTCTATTTCTAATTCTAGAATTAGCAACGACTATACATATGTTTTGAAGCATATTTATAAAATTCACATTCCCAGGCTTGTGTACTGGTAGACTTTGACCCATCTCCCAATTATATGATTAAAGTTTAATTTATTATAATGAACAACATAAACATTGTAGGTATATCCTGTATAAGCTGCCCATCATCCGCAAGACAAACAATACTTTGATGAGTAAGGGTGTGGCTTTTTACTACATGGATGCAATGAATCCACAATGGACCTTGTCAACAGTGGGAATTGATCAGAAAGGACAGCACGCAGTGTATAACACACTACAACAGATATATAGCATGTATAAATCAGCCGTAAGTATATTAATCATTTTGTTGTATGGTAACATATTGTTGGATCACTGTCTTTAGTCAGTTCATTTTGTATTTATTTTTTCAAAATTAGAAATTTCATTGGGAACTGACAGTGAAATACAAAAACTATTATATTAGTCTGATTAAAATGCTGATCTCTTATTAGCCTGAATGTAGGAGAGATCAGATTTTAATCAGATTGTCATCATATTTATAATTTCTATTCCAGTACAAGAATTTGTTTATGTGTAAGAATTTATATGTATTTTAAATCAAAAGGAGGGAAAATGACCGACTCTCTCTGGCAAATTACACACTTGAATTATTTTAAACACATTATTATAACTGACTTATCATTTCAGTTGACATTACAATCCATTAATGATTTTCAGCAATTCTGTACCTTTTTAAATTTTCCTCTGATCCATAATATGAGACATGTATTTTGTTGTTTATGAAAGTTTTCTCTTCTCTACAGATTAATATTTTGTTCTTCTTTCTAACTCTAAGTACTTTTAAATAACATTTTTTAGGAATCTCCCCATCCATCCGGTCATCTGTCTGTCCAGTCCATGAATCTCGTAAGCCCAGCTCCTCCTTCAACATTAAATGGATTTCATTAAAACTTTACACAATGATAGTACACCATATAAAGATGTGCATGAAGAAACATATTTCTGTTCTGACGACTTCAAGGGGAGATAATTAGACTTTAACATTTTCATGTCATGAATCTCGTAAGCCCAGCTCCTCCTACACCTTTAAATGGATTTCAATTTGAAGATGTGCATGAAGAGAAATATTTCCGTTCTGACGACTTAAAGGGGAGATAATTAGACTTCAATATTTTCATGTCATGGATTTCGTAAACACAACTCCTTCTACATCAATAAATGGATTTTAATCAAACTTTACACAATGATAGTACACCACATGTAAGTGCGCATGAATGAAAAACTTTTTGATCCTATGATTTGAATGTATAACTGATGTCAATGTTATGGAAATGATGGAATGCATAACTTGGTGGATGCCCTGGGTATTAGTTAGCCATCCTGGCAACAGCTCTAGTTCAATTTGTTTAACCCAAGATGGTGGCCTTTGCCTCTGGACAAAAAAAGCAGGGGGCGGGTGACATTTGCTTTTGCTTGCAATTGCAACAGGCCATCTTGGCGGTAGCCCTGTTCGACATGCAGAGCTCTAGTTTTCCTCTGTTTGTGGCATTTGTTGATTTTGACAGTTTTCTTGTTTAAAGATTTTGAACTGTCGTCTTAATTAAGTCATAACAATCTTCATTTCTTTGAATAACAAGAGAATATCAAGTTCAAGATTTAAAACAAATGAACAAAAAGACAAGTATAATATTCAAGCTTTAAATGCCAAGGCCAAAAGGAAAAGTATACTTGTGTTTCTGCTAAGCCTAAACCTACCCCCAAGTTATTTGGCCATTTTCAGACAAGCACTGATAAAGTCAGAACCTCTGTCTCTATATTGCCTATCTAAAAACTTAAAGTGAAAATAAAAAGATTTGCCTACTTACCTACCCTAATTTTTTTAAGCTGTTTACCATATTTGTTTTGGTCTAAACAACAAAGACTTAGTAAAGTTGTATATTATGAAGAATTACAAAAGAACAGAACTGTTTTGAAATAAAAATCACTTTTCATGAAATTATATATTGATCATGAGGTGTCTTATGAATATCTATAAAAAGTTGTGAATCATATTTGAATTAAGTAATCAACTACAGATTGTACAACTCCCTAATATAAAGCTAACATTTCACTTCAAAACTGGTAACCTTGAATGTTTCAGAAATATGCTATGTTTGCCATGTACAATGACCAGCCTCCTCCTGATAAAGATTCTTTGAATCATGGTCACACCAAAGGTAAGTGTATATTTGCAATGGTCACTTTAATGAACATCTTGATTTACAGCAGAGTAAAACATACAGGGATTTATCTAGGTTTTGGGGGAAAGTGCCGTTTTCAGTATATGGAGAACTGTATTTCCAACTTGGGGGGGGGGGGGGGGGGGG
>JAUMGZ010168848.1:0-15246 GCA_032359645.1 Pododesmus macrochisma
GCCCTTTTATTAATATGCAAAAATCTCTTCGGGATTATGTCATCAATAGTCCTCAGAGATTATGTCTGAAGTGACGACTTACACAGTGAATCTCACTCATTATTCCTACAATAAGACACTAAATATACGAATGTAAGAAAACAATTACATAGACTTGTATCTTACCTGACATCTACTTCCTTCCCACAGTTGTACCGATGAATCCCAATCAACACAGCTAGACGTTATAATTTTGATAGTATACGGAGATAGTTTTGGGTCTGTTATGTTATATGTGGTACCAGCATATGGACCATATCCCTTCCAAACAAACAAGGAGGACGTGTCTAATAAATAGAAATTAAGAAATAACTTTTGTTAACAAATACACATTTTCCATCGATAAAAAACATTTTTTGTGTAACAATTATTAAAAGTTAATTGCTTTCTACATATGATATGATATGACCTGACTCACGAGAGGATATTCCCGGAACCAAAGGCCTATTTATGAAAGAGTTAAACAACACGTTGGTCACATGCTACTAAATTTGATAAAAGTGTCATTATATGAAATACTTTCAAGTAATGGTATCAGTTTTCAACACACACACACACACACACACACACACACACACACACACACCGGAACAATTTCTAGTATTTATAGTTAATTATTTGAGAGCTATGATCCTTACCATTTTAAATTATGAATAATAGATAGGTTAGTGCATTATACTTTATATAACATACTCATGTGCATTTATGGAGCCTGCCAAAAGTCTTTGTCATTCATAATTGTGCATTAAAATTCATTTCTGTTTTGTAAATGCTTTATAATAGAAGTTCGTTATGTTTCCTTTTTTCTTTCTGTGTGCGTTCCGAGTTTTACTTTTGTTTGACCATGGACTTACGGTTTTTGAATATGTTCTTGGTTTTTCGTATTTACTACTTTATAAATTAATAGATATCTAATGTTATGTACATCCCTGGAATGAATGAAAGAATGAATGAATGAATGAATGAATGAATGAATGAATGAATGAATAAATGAATGAATATGACAACATATATTGATAAATGTAACTCTGTAATAATAGGTTTAGAAAAAGACATACAATTACTCTCATATATGTGTCCAAAATTCATAAAGCGTTGTTCGGAGTCAGCATATTACAAAAAAAACGTAAAATCTTGAGAAACTCATTTTATATACATGTAGTATATGTATTATAAAGTTATTTTACATCATTTTTGAACCAATCCAAAAAAAAACAGAGAAGTAGAAAACAGCAAAACAATCATGTTTCAAAACTTTTAATTCTTTTTAATTATTTTACAACGGACGTGTTCGCAGACATGTGATTTCGTTTCTTACTTTTCATATATTCGTAATGTTTCCTTTACAGCTGAATATACGAAACTGCAATCTGAAACATGCTTTTATTAAATATATTAGTTATAAAAAGAAAGAGCAAATACTATGTGTAAGGCAACCTCGTCTCAAACTCCAGATCTAGCTTTGAAGACGCCGTCATTAATGGATGCTTTAGAGAAAATGAATTTTGAATAGACAAGACCTCGATAAACCAAAGGTACAGAGCCAAAGAAGGAGGGATTATATCTTTAAACGTTGATCTTTTTCTACATTCACCCCCCTGGTTTCTTTTAGTGTCTGATCTTGTGAACTCATGATTTTGGAAAAGTGGATTGGTGCTTGAGACACATGAGACAATTCAATGATATAAAAAGTCTTCCCACAATAAATGATTGCGAAGTGAAACGTACAAGATAATATATACCATTCATATTTTGTGGTATTTTAGAAGGAAGAAAAACCCTGATAAAGTATCATTAGAGAGTTGTGTTGTAAGTTTTTCTCCTAGTTACATGTTTAAAGAATCACTAGTTTCGTAAATTCATATAATGCAATAATAAATCTGAGTCATATATAATTCATTAGAACATATTTAAAACATACAAGCACAAGTGCGCGCAAAGTGTATTTATGAGACTTGTTCATGATTTGATTTATGATCATATGGTAGCTACGTTACCTAACTCAAAAAAGTATGCCCCCATTACTTATAAATCTATCAGTCAGTCAGTCAGTCAGTCAGTCAGTCAGTCCATCTTTCATAAAATAATATATTATAATTTAATATAATATTTGGTATGCGGTCATGGGGGAATTTTACTCCTCGTAGCACTATCTTTACCGCTCTGATTTCACGACAATGTTACTGTATATATTCCTATCCTGTTAATGTTTTTATTTCCTTTGCACTTTCGTCACATTACATTGACATATTTATGACTTTTTGAAGTTACTATTGTTTGTTTATCAATAACCTTTATTCTGTTGATCCTATTTCTTCTCGTTTTATGGTGACATAACTATGATTTTTTTAACAGTGGAAAGGGTTTTCATACACCGGAATGACACAGAAACATCGCGGCGGGTGACACGTGGGTAGCAGAAAACACTTGTTTTTTTAATAGAAGTTCGTGATGTTTTCCCCCTTTTTAGTTAATAAATATATATTTGGTTATTTTTTTCTATGTGTGTCACACGCTTTCCCTTTGTTTGCCCATGTCCATAGACTTACGGCTTTAGAATTTCGTCTTGGTTTTTCGTATTTACTACTTTGTACTAAATAAGGAAATAAAAAACCCTGATAATATAGGGTGGACATCTACTTACTTAACCCTGACTGTGGGGAGACACCAATATACACAATTCCAACTTTGTCTTTACTGTTGGGAGGAACACAATGTTTCCATTCACTTTCTGCAGACACGTACGACGTATAATCGTGTTGTAAATGTGTTGGATATGTATCGAACCTGATAAATAGGTCATACTTTAGGATACCCGTTTGAACATCCGGTTTAATTTCAACGCACATCATGTCGCCTAATTTTCTATTGAGAAAAGAATGATAAAAGTACTTGGAAGCATCGTCTGGTATATATTCAGGAACAATCACAGACGATAACACGTTCTCAATGGGGAACACAACTGACAGTGTTTGCACGGATAAAGATCTCTGTTTTTCTTCCGTGATGTTAATCTTGGTCACCGAGGATGTTACAGAACTCCCGGTCTTAGTAGCACCAAATATAAAAGGATTTCTGTCAAAATTTGTAATCTGAAATAAACGATGGTAAAGAAATAATTTAAAACAGTTATATAATCCTTTATTGATTGGTTATAATCATACTTTAATAAAGGTGAATTATTTGAATAAATACACAGAGTAAATATCAATTAAGAGAACAAATCGCAAACATTGTTCTGTCTTGACAGTCCTTGAGAAATATTCAGCAGCTCTAGAATATAGAAGAAACAAACAAAAAATATATATAATAACGTAAAATTACCATAATTGAAGTGTTAGTTTGTAAGAAAGTATTACAAATAATGATAAAAAAAAAACCAGGGAATATGAAAATAGGGAAAACCGAAATTCAAAAGTAAATACTGCATCTAGCTTTTAGAGCAAACATTTTGATTCCTCGGGACTGATGTACTTAATTTGTCGTGACAGGTTTTAAATCAAAACAAACTTACTGCATATATCACTACAGTGTTGTGTTCATGAGTCCCTGTGAAAGATACATTTGTTGAATTAGTAGTAAGTGTTTGCACTGGACTGTCAATCCAGTTATTTTTTGTAACTTTCATAGACACAAGCTGATTCTTGTTCTCGTATAGGCATCCTTTACACACACTAGATTTCATTCTGTCTTCGATTGCATCGACTGTCATAACAGCTTCTCGCATGGTCTTCGTAGCCTGTATTTCAAACAAAATAACAAAGTCTTTCAATGTGTATAAAATGTCATGTATATCACTCACTCTGATTTAACCAGTGGTTAGGGCGCTCGCTTCGTGCTGGTCGAGGGATCGAATCCCGGTCGGGTCAAAACCTAAGACTTAAAATTAGGCAATCTTCTCGCTCCCTGTTAAGGACTAATTGGCTCGGTGTCAGGATAATGTGACCGAGTGAAGTTCCATGTCAATGTGTCTGCGGCGTAATATTTCAGTGAGACAAAACTTTAAAGTCGCCATAAGTGTGCACTGATGCAAGCAGACACCGTCTCGATATGACATTTACATGAGTTAAAGGGACGCTAAACCCCAATATACAAAAAATAAAACTGATTTAACTTATTAACATCGCCAAGAGAACATTTATGTGTACTGAAGCTTGATTTTAAACGTTGATGCATGGAGAAAACGTATTTAAAATAACGTAATACAACTGCATGTTTTTGCAAGATTCTATTTACGCTATTTATTTAAGCTTAGGTTCCTTGACCAAAGTGTTAAAACACGCGTTGTCATCGTGTACCGAAATTATTTTTGTCATATTCATCATTCATCAACACAAGTTCCTATTATTTACGCCCTATTCCATAATTTTGTGTGTTCCATGTCCTCATTCAAGTTTGATATAATATTACTTTGTTGAAAGTTTGTCTAAAGTTATCCATGTGGAAACCTCAAGTAAATGCGTAGTTCTTTGCGTGTGCTATGTGATACTATATTTGTCGTTTCTTAGATCGTCACAGTTTCTGATTCAGATAAAATTCTTCCTCACTTCGTAACACGTTTTATCTCAGTAAATTTTTCCTAGTGGCGCTAGACGTTAAACTAAACAATTGTGAAATGATCTGCTTATAAATCCTTTTTGGACTTTTCGTGAAGTGAAAGTGAAATACATACGCGTGTCTGTTGCTGTTCGTATTTCATCCTTCCAATGCGTGATCTAAACTCAAGCAAACCTGCCCGTTCCTCTGGTGTCAAGTCAGAGTTCTCTAAAAAGCTGTATGTTTTGTCTCTCCTTAAATATGCCATAAAGTCTAAATAATGTCGACTTTCTGCAACATCGTCAGTCGTCAGTATACCATATGCTGCTCGATTTCTAGTGGGTAAGGTTGTGGCCGTTAGTCCATTTATTAAATTTAGCAGCCCTGTTATGAACAAGAAAGCAACAAGGTCATTATAACTATTAATCAATAATCAACTCTTAAATAATTATCAATAAGGGGACATAATAAGAGATTTGCATAATAGATACAGATGAAATTTATATAACTTGTAGAAGTTCGTGATGTTTCCATTTTTAGTTAATAAATGTATATTTGGTTCTTTTTTCTGTGTGCGTCCAACGTTTTCCTTTTGTTTGCTTATGTCAATGGACTTACGACTTTCGAATATCGTCTTGGTCTTTCAAATTAACTACTTTTGTACTCAAAATATTTGGGGTTTTCTTGTTTAATTTGTATCTAAAATATTCATTTTATTATAAGATTTGTATGCTGTACATTTCTTTGGTTTTTTCCGTGGAGTTAATCTTTTAAGATTAGTGCCCTCCACTTAATCTTTTGATAATAGTGCCCTGCCTTTTGACACTGTCCTTTTAGTTGTATTTTTTAAAACTACAATACGAAATTATTTTTGTCTTTCAATTTGATCACATGTACACTGTTTTTTGTTGTGTCTCCCATATCTTCCCAAGTGTACGTTAAGATAAACTATAACTTAAAGATAATAAAATTTAAGTGCAATGACCCCAAATACAGTTTTTTATCACTGGTCTCAAACAAAATCGAACTAGCAAACACGTTTCAACATACACTAAACTTAGAAACAGTCTGGGAATCAACGATACAAAAAGTTCAGGAAATTGAAACCAAAACAAATATTTATAGAAAAAATATTAGGCGATGATCTTTTATTTCTGGTTGAATGACAGATTGAATGAAAGATAGAAAGAATGGTAAGTTAAAGATAAACGTGTTTGAGAATGATGGAAATGCATTTTTTAATTGCCAAATCTATAATGCATTTAAATGTGTAAAGGGGTAAGCCGGTGGCTCCTCATCTCCGGTACATCTCATTTTGTCTGAGGACAATAAAATATGAAAGAAAGAAGAAAAAACTTACCCGAAGACCCTTCTTCGAACTCTGGGTCCGATGGATCGACTTGCGACATATTAACGTAACTAGAAGTTATTTTACGTAAGGCATCTGCGCCATTTGCCTGTGTTGAAATAGATAAATATTGTAAAGAACTTAGTCTTTATCTATAAAACATGAAATTGAGCTTTTTTTTTAAAATTTGGTATAAATTTGTGTAGCGTTTGACAAGGACTCCAATATAAATTCAAATTCAATTCAAATTCTTTTTTTCCAATTAAGGGCCAATATAATATTTATAAAAAACATTGATATTAAACATTAGAAACAAACATAAATGAGCAATACAATATGCAGTATAATTATATAACAATCAATATTAGGTACACTTGTAATAGTGTAAATCATACATCCTAATATAGATCAAGTGTTGTGAAGTCATATTTATTATAGAAGCCTCGTTGTTATACAAAACATTTTTACAATAGAAGTCCACCTTGTCTCTTAACTAAGTTAAAAAGCTCACGAGGTTGCCAAGATGGAGATAAGACCAGGAGTTGGTGTTGTTGGATATTGAATGTTTTAAATATTTGTAACTTTTAAGTAAAGACTTTTAAAAAAAAGACAAACACAAAAAACATATATTTGCTATTGGTAGCAAATAAATGTACATATCTACGATTTTATTATAAAGCATATTCATCAAAATTGTCGATAAGTGATTTAGAAGAAAAAAACACTATTGAGCATCAATAAATAAGACAATATTTTACCCATCTATTTAAAACCAAAAGTTTCATTACTATCAAAACATATTCAACATAGCTATAATACGATAGTCTATGGTAGCACAGAACCGATATAATGTGAAGTCACGTGTATGTATCCTTACCGCTGATGTATCCGATATAACTTCCCTGTTGTAAAGAACGTAATCAAATATTGTGCCCAGCACCTCTACCTGCTGATATGTCTTTACATCAATTTGTTGAAGACTGTTCAACATTTCTCCAGTTATGTTTTCCATTGCCTAAAAACAGTTCAAACGAACAACATAAAATAGCACAGTTTTAATATATTTCCTCCTTTATTATTAAGTAGTCGTAGGTTTTTTTTTTTTATTTGTTTTTAATATTTATTTCATACTATTTTTAGGAGAGGCATTCTTTAACATGTACCCAAATTAAAGTAGAAACAATGATGTTATCAGGTTGGCGCAGTAATTCCTCCAGGATTTTACTATACGAGAGCGATCCATTCCCACTTTCTTCTAGAATTCCAGATAACCAATCATCTTCACTCATTTCCGCATTAAATGTGGGATATATCTCAAGTTTCTGTAGCAAGGAAAATATAATCAATATATTGAGTACATGTATTTTAACAGTGTAAGTAAAATACATCCAACATTACTGTAAGAACGTTTAACTAGCTATAAGATGAAGTAGAACACCAAATAGTATTAATAACATCAGTATGATAACCATCTGTATGAGGGGGACCTACATCGATATACCAGCCAAGGAAGTGTTCTATAATCAGGTGAAAAACGTAATCCTACGCGTTATATATTCTTCATGACATGAATTGAAACAAGAAAGGAGTAATACAAAAATGCAACCTGAATCATGCCTCCGATAAATATGATATTTATAAGAGGAAGAAGCCAAAACTCTGTGTGAATTACCCCGTCGTGAACCCCAGAACTTGCTCGAAGTAAAAACGAAAAACCAAGACGATATTCTAAAGCTGTAAGTCCATGGACATGGGCAAACAAAAGGAAACGTGGAACGCACACAGAAAAAATAAACAAGTATACATTTATTAAATAAAAAAGAAGAACTAGGATAAATAGAACAAAAAGTATTGACAAACAAACAGTAGCTTCAACAAAAAGTCACCACCAGAATGAACTATCAAAGTGAGACGCTCATTTAAAATCAATTAAACTCACAATTTTTCTGAGGACAGACACCAAATTTGCAGCCCTTTGAAGTAACGCTTTTGGATCATTTTTTAACAAAGCATCGGTCATTGTTTTTATTACAAAATTCCTTATCAAATCTGCAATATCTTGTTTGGACATCCTTGCATATTCTATATACAAAGGATTCTTAACCTGTAAATAGAATATGTTAGGAAATCAGTTTTCAATCCAATTCATTTGTGTATGCATTACCACTGATAAAAAACAGTATGAATAGGATCAACAGAACGAGAGGCATTGACAAACAAACAATAACTGCGTAAAATAATGAAGCAATAACAATAACAATAACAAAGGCAATGCAATGCGTTGCCAAAACGTCAATGATTTTTAAATAAATACGTCTGCATGTGTACAATTCTTAGAGGATTACAAAAGAGTAAAGTGTTTTTGGAATTTGAACGTAATTTTTTCTAAAAAAAAGCATGCTAAATATTTTCAAAATATGAAGATATATTTTTTATCATCACTAAATATATAAATGTTTTATCAGTATCGTATACCACGTTTATTGTATCTCATTTCCTTCATACATTGGCACTCGACACACAACGCAAAGTGAGCTGGTTGAAGTATAGACGCTTTTGTTTTTCAAATGTTTTAAATTGTACCTGGATAAAGGAGCTGGTTTGCTACGAAAATGTGGATTTTAATAATCGTTTCACTGTTAAGTATCATCTCATCATCTGTGTGTGTGTGTGTGTGTGTGTGTGTGTGTGTGTGTGTGTGTGATATTTATGTATGGTTATTTCAGTGTACAAGTTTGTATTAACATCGATAATGTTTTACGTTTTCATTGTTCCCATACAAGTGGCAGTTTTACCTGAACTGTTAGGTACACAACAGATGTCCCATAATAACTATCAGACACGACAACTTTCACCATACTTTTGTGATCGTCTTCCTCATCTCCTACACTAAGGGTTGTCTTTATGCTGGATGTAGCTGCAAACAAAAATATCCATACGTTTATTAACAAACAATACATTTAATTAGTATATCAACTGTCAAATTATGACCTCAAATATATAAATATGAATTATATAAAACATACAAGCAAAAGATGGTTCACTGTTCTTTTGTAATATGCAATTCAGGATTTTGAAAATAAAACCATTCTTTACTTGCAATGCATTTATTACAAATATTCAGTACATGTAATTTGTGTTGAGCATTGTTCTAACAAAATAACGAGTTGTGACTTTAATATTTATAAACAATTATGATGTAAATTTAAAATGATTTAAGAAATGTGCATATACTTTGAAAATTATCTATTACGTGATTCTTTAACAATATGATCATTCTTGTTGCATTATAATATGATCTCTCATATGTTTGTGGATTCATAGTTAACTGAAATTTAACCAGATATATTTCCGTCTAAATAACAAAGGTTATGTATGAAAGGGAATCCCATGATTTAATTAACCAAAAACACGAAAGTATATTGAACGGAAGTTTTTAATATAATTTATTATAGTAACGCATCATATTACAAAATCGTTTGGTCTGAATGCTCACAATACTTGATTCCAGCAAAGAAAAGATTGGTGTTATCTAATGAGTTGTGTAGTTTCTGCGATACCGTGTAGTATATTGGATAGCGACCGGTGGAATCATTGCTTTTAAATTTGTTAGGTCCCTCATCATACCACCCGTTGCACTCGATCTCAAACTCGGTGTCAGCGGCATTTCCTTAGATAAAATGGATACATATGTTATATATGGTTAGAAATCATCAACACAAATTTACAGATATCAGTATATCAGTACGCAACTATAAAGAAACATTATATATTCAAAATATGCAATGGTCTTTTATTGATTAAACACTGAACACGCAATAAACATATTCATGAATATATTTTCATTTTTAAAGACTTAAACTGGTTTCGCTTCTAGTTTTTTAATATAAGTTCGTGATGTTTCCATTTTTAGTTAATAAATGTATATTTGGTTAATTTTTCTGTGTGCGTCCAACGTTTTCTTATTGTTTACCTATGTCCATGGACTTACGCCTAGAAAATCGTTCTGGTTTTTCGATTTACTTTTTTATAGAACAATAACCATATTTATGAATATATTTTCATTTTTAAAGATGTAATTGCCAAAGTCTTGGCGCTGATTGTTTCATTGTCACGTACCTTCTTTAGGAATGATGGTACATTTACCGTCATACGGAGGCCAGTTAACTGCTACTTCATATGAAGTACTCAGAGTGTCGTTGCTACCTTGGTTAGATACCTCTATAAGGAATTTATAAAGGGCACCCATCTCAAGCTGACCTTCTTTTACTGTTATGGTGTCGTTATTGTCTTTTGCTAAGAAAGCAAACATGAAGATACACATTTTTGATTGTGATTGTCAACAGCTGAATGGAACTATTTTATTACTTTGTGTAGAAGTATGAGAGTTCATAATGTGGTACTTGTCGAATCAATATGTACAAGAATCGAAAAATCGTTACTCGGTTTAGTATTCAATCATAAAATTTTTATAATGATACACAAAAACTGCTTCGTAAATCTACACAGTAATGGTGACATTGACATAATTACAATATCAACACCGCATTTACCAATACCAAATTAGAAAATTTAACTTATGCATCGGTATGTAGTGATAGTTATCATTAACGTGGGTTGAACAAAGAACAGCCTTGGTAAACATTGTGACAATTGTAAACTATTTTGCCAATCATTTAAAGGGACATAAATCTTACTTCTATAAAGCAGTTTCATAATCTATAATATATTTTGTCAGTTCAAAAGATGAATTAAAAGTTAATACTTGTGTCCAACATGTCAATGTGATTGTTTATTCTTGTATATCCGTCATCATTGTACTGAAAAATTGCCCAATCCCACTTTGTTTGACCATATATGCACGTGTCGCATTCAGCAGTAAGACTTAATTTTGTGTCACTGTTTACCTTCTTCAAACAATTTCGCTCACACCTAAAATAGCGTCAAGAGAGTCATTTTAATTGTAACATTTTCCTAACAGTACAAAAGATTTTGAAAAATTCTTATTCAAAATGAAAATGCAGTTGCAAAACAAAATAAAAATGATTAAACTTCACCTTTATCTTTGACTTTATTGACATCACCTCCTTACTGACATATGAGCAAAAATTGTACTTATCAATAGGTGATTCAAAACGGGGTAACATAACAAACTTTACAATACTATAGGACGAAATATGTTTACACTTTTCCTAAGTAGTTAATTAATATCTTAATTATGCAAACTGTAAACATAAAACACCAATGAATAGCGCATGCGCTTATGATTTATGAAAGCAGACATTCTTTGAAATGTACAACGAATGCCATAAGTTAACAACTATTTAACTTCAGTCTTTCATTGCCTGAAGTATCACCAATATAAGTGAATGTCGCCCATCCCTACGTCTACCAATTTTTAAAATTAGAACAAGAAAGATGATAATTTTGCTAAATGATAAATCACACACTATCTCTATTTACTTTGTCGAGTCACACACACACACACACACACACACACACACACACACAACGCGAAACAGGATGTAACACTTATTGTAATATGTCAAAATACGAGACAAAATTCAGTTAGGACAGAAGCATAAACAAAAATTGTTTTTCAAAGAAGACAAGAAAATACAGGGAACACCCATAATAAACAACAAATTATGTTATAAATTGCAAAGACGAAAATAAAGAAAACAAGTGAGAATTTCATCCGTTCTTTTATTGATTCACTTACTATTTGTATTAATAGAAACTATTAAAATAAAGGGATAGTGCTTAAAGGAATGGATAACAGCATATGCTTTCATTGTAACATTATATTGGAACTTTAATTAATAAATTGATTTCTTTATCGAAGAAGCTTAACATAAACTGCAGCATTAAAAATAAAAATAAAACAAATCATGCAAATATACAAATAAATTTAAACAAAAACAAGACAATATCATAAAAAAGAAGGTTTTTGAAAACAATCAATCTAGCTAGTCAAATGGCAGAGGAAATTACTAATGACCTAGTAAGTTATGGAACCAAGAAGGTTCATTACAACAAAATATTTACAAACAGCGATAGCCAAAATCACAAAATCATCCCCAGAATGAACTGCAAACTGAAACGAACCACCAAAAATAGAAAGCTTCAAAGTGATGTCAAACCAACCAATCGATTGTGGGCCTCGCTCATGACTAAACACCAAGCTAGGAATCACCGGCCTTCAAAGGAATCTGAGGGGGAAATTAACTTAGAATAGGCAAGATACAGATCAACAAAGGGAAGGGAGCCCCGGGGAGGTGTGCGGTAGGAGACCCGAAATATACGACAATAATCACATCTTAGCAATGCTATAAAAAAAAGCCTTGCCAACAATTAAGGTGTACGCGCATAGTTCTTGTAATGAGGAGTCATCAAAATTGAGTCGAAGTTTAGCGATTGTAAAAATCTATCCTTTTTAAGTTAACTATTTGGTTTCGTTATTTTTCTGATTCCTTAGAAATATAAATCTGTACATTATGAGATACCGCTTACACCGTTGTTAGAAATTCATTCAACTATGGCAAACCCAGCAACACTTTTGAATCTCAAAAAGGTGCAGATTGATTCCTCACCGTCCCTCATATTAACATAAAAGTAAAGTGTGACATGAATTACAACTCTCTTTCTAAACTTTGACTGACGGACACACACACAAATTGAAAAGGCATACACTTAACACCCCAACTACAAATGTAATCAGGGGAAGTTAATGGTGTTTATCATTCTTACTAACATGAATGAAACGTGTGGTATAATAACATTGTTCTGCAAGAAATTGTTTGAAAAAATAAACATCAAATTTACAGTTGTCTTACCTGATTTGTATCGCTATTGTATATTTATAAAAGAAAAAAACGAATACGATTAAATTCGAACTATTAACACATTTCTCGTAAATATTAAATCTATAAATGTTTTACCTGTACAATACACTCAAAATTCCACCTGTAAAATACACTAAATGTTTCATCTGTATAATACACTAAATGTTTTTTACCTTTATAAAACACTAAAAGTTTCACCTGTATGGCACACTGAATGTTTCACCTGTTATGGTACACTAAAGGTTTAACCTGTATAAAACCCTCAACACATTGATCAAATCATTCAAGTTAATCGTGTGACTATAAAAAGAAACATTTCTAAAAATGTAGTGAATGCGAGGAAACGTCTTTCTCTCTTTCTTTTCCTCAGTAAATATCAATTTTGTGCTTTCTAGCTCGTACCATTTTGCGATTACAGCAGAAGTATGACACGTTACTTAATGCACCGTAAAAACAGTAAATGCTTAGTGAAATATGTTTCGCAATTTTGTCAAAATAACAGACGATGTGTCAGATAATGGTTGTGTGTTGGCAACAAAAAAAAAGAAAATGTTCCCGATTCTGAACATTTGTATGTAGTCAGAAAATGCTAAAAATTGACTAAGACAAGCAGAAATATGATCAACAGAACAAAGGTTAACAACAAACAAATAATGGCTTCATCAAAAAGTCACCACCAGAATGAACTACCAAAGTGAGACGGACTTTAAAAATTCGACAACATTTCAAAAACCTTCTTCTAATAAACTAGAAGGTCTAGGGCTTAATGTTTTGGTATGTAGTAACTTTAGAACACGGAGAACCAAGTTTGTGCAAGGCTTAACCCTTGAGTCAAAAATAGGTTACACGTTTAGGGTCAAAGTTCAACACTAAAGCAAATAGTTAAATATTCACATTTGACTTCTTGTCCAAAACTACTGGACTAATTTCATCCAAACTAGGTAGAAGTCATCCCTGATAGAAGGGAATTCAGATTTGTTCAAATGATGGGGCAAAAAGGAGGAAAATTCAACAAAATTTCAAAAATCTTCTTTAATAAACTAGAAGGCCTAATGATTTGGTATATATTTAATTTTAGAGCTTGGAGAAATAAGTTTGTTGAAGGCATAGCCCTGTGGTCAAAAGTATTCAAATGCCAAATACTTAATTTAATAGGCCTTTTTTAACCAGGTGGACGTTAAGGTCCAATGGGCCTCTTGTCTGTATACCTGCAGATAATGGAGTATATTATGTTAATACCACCTATTCATGGAATTGTGTTTTATAGTATACCTGTACTAACTGTTTCTATGGTTATATTTATCAACAGATGCCACAAGATGTGACAGATGACATGTGGGAGGAGGTGTTTAAAAAAGACAGCCATACAGGAAGAATAAGATTGTATAATTCGTTCTTTAAAAATTATAAGTTTGAATGCAAACTTAAATTACAGACTACAAAGAACCAAATGAAAAAACAGAAGTATGTTGAGGAGTCGAAAAGGTATTATCACAATTTTCACAGAATGCAGTTTGGTAGTTCACTTGTTATTGACTTAGGATTTGAAGACCTATTGAATTATAAGGAAATTAGACAAACAGTAACAAGCTTAAGTGATATTTGCACTTATAACATGCAATTTAAGCAACCATTTGATATTGTATTCTGCAACACCTCAGAAAAAAGTCAGATAAAAGAACAATATTCTAAGAATGTATTGCCTGTAATATCCAGTTGCTTTGAAGACAAGTTTACCAACCAACATATGACAGACCTGTATTCAAGGCAGGAATTGATATACCTCACTCCAGATTCGAATGATCTGATGAGAAAGTTTGATCCAAGTGCCGTGTACATCATTGGTGGCATGGAAGAAGCGAATTTACAGCGTCAAACACTTACAAGGGCCAAGATGATGAATATAAAGCATAAAAGCATTCCAGCCATGTAAGTTGTAAAAACATTAATGCAACATGATTGTTCCACTGCTTTATCAAAAGCGGGGATCTCCATTGATGCCTTGTCATCAATCCTCTAGGCAAATTCAAATGCCAGAAAATATCTTGCATATTTGATTAGTTCCCTGCAATCTGTTCAGACTTTGTCCATTGATTATTGTCCCCCGCTTTTCGAAGAAAATCGGGGGAATATTAATTTGGGTTTGTCCCTCTGTCCCTCCGTCCCTCTGTCCGTCTGTCCGTCTGTCGCGCTTTGGTTTCCGTGCTCTAACTGCTCTAAAAGTTGTCCGATTTCATCTAAATTTGATATGCAAGTACTTAATGACAATACTCAGGCTAAGTTCGAAGGCCAATGCGATTTGTGCATATTTACGCATATTAATTAGGTTACTAAATTCTCATTGGTTAATTGGTTTCCGTGCTCTAACTGCTTGAAAAATTATCTGATTTCAACCAAATTCGGTATGCAAGTACATAATGACAATACTAAGGCTAAGTTCGAAGGCCAATGCGATTCGTGCATATTTACGCATATTAA
>JAUMGZ010168859.1:0-15244 GCA_032359645.1 Pododesmus macrochisma
AGTAAGAAAAATGTCTTGAATTTGTTTGTCAGTTTGCTTTTGAATAACATGATCTAAAGATGAAAAAAAATACTAACTGCGAGAAGACAAATTCTAAGTGAAAGAAATTCAGAAAATGAAAGACTGTCCACCAAAACTATCAAATATTCCTTTGGTGTTTTTCTAGTCCCGAGGATTGTATTGATGTCAATTTATTTTCTAACTTTCTGGTGCTGAATTATTTGATGCAGCTATTAGTTGTTTGTCAATGTCTATCGTTCTGTTCATTCCACTAATCATGATATTTTTACACTATCATTAAAATTAATTTACAACGTTGCAAACAGTTATATCTGTTTGAAGCATTTTTCAGTTTTCATTTTTGTATTTGCTGAATAAATTTTGACCTAATCTTTTAAAAAATATTTAGGTATGTTGGTGATTCATGTCCAGCTGTGTTGATGGCTGTTGTGCTGTTCGTGTTACCTTCGAAGGCTCCAAATATTAAATGTTTCAACTGTAGAAAAGCAAAAGATGATGATGGTATGTTATTATATCACAGAATTATTACTGGATTGAAATTTAAAAAATATATCGACAAATTGAGCATAGCTGAGCATTTATATTCGATAAGATAATTTTATAACCATTTATATTTTTCTAGTACAATTGCATGTGAAATTTGAGTTTGTAGGTTGGAATGATTCCAGCCTCATGGTTTTTCGATTTACTTACTTCTCATCCCTTATGTCTCAGCCTTATACATTTGTGTTGGATTTAAATTAAGGTTGTTTGGTTGGGAAGTTTAATTTCTCTTACCCTATGTCTTCTCTGCATACATTTGTCTGTTAATTTACATTGCAAATTAGAGTGGGTTGGTTAGAATGTTTTTAGGCACTTTTCGTTGCCACCTATATCTCGTCTGCATACTGTCGCCCATACTATGCACATTCCAAGTTATTGGGTTGGAATATTTTCAGACTCGCTGTTCATCTTGCTATGTTTCGTCTATAAAATTGCTAGGTTTTGCCAGTTTCTGTTTAACTTTGGGTTGTTTCGTTTGAAAATGGTGTTCTCTGATTTAATTCTCTTTCTCTTGTCTCCTCTGCATACATGTGTCTGTTATATTTACAATCTAATTTAGAATTGGAGGATTTGAACGATTTCAAGCTCTTTTTTCTGCACCTATGTCCCTCCTGTATTTTATCTTGGTTATGCAAATTCTAAATAAAAGGGTTAAATTGGGGTGTTTTTCAGTCTTTTATTTTCTTCTTCCAAGTCTGTTTGTAAACATTTGTCTTGGTTACAGAACAAAAGGGTCATAAATACTCAAGACAATTTTATTTTTATTATTTTAACATTTCATATTTGGAATTTTAGTTAGTTTAAAGACACTGCATATATAGTGACTCTTTCTGTTTATTTCAGATTTAGAAAATGAAGTGTTTACAGAGGAGGAGGATAACGATGAACCAGTAGTTCCTTTGTTAAATTGGGACATAGTCAACCAGAAGCTTGCGTGGGGAGTGATTATCCTAATGGGAGGTGGATTTGCACTCGCTGATGCATGTAGTGTATGTATGAATAATGGACTTGTGAATACTTGAATTAAATGAACCAACAACAACCGAAACAGACATTTGTAGCAGTGTGATTAATTGTAATAAGTCTCTACAAATGAAAAAGAATAGAAATTATCTGTGTGAAAGATCATCCGAGATTCCAGGTCAAGCTTCGACTTAACTGTCATTCATCGGCGCTACAGAAAAAAACCCAAACTAATTGAAAAATAAACCAATTACAATTTTAATAAAATTGCATTTGTATATTTATGGAATATATAGCCATATATGTGAAGGTACACATTATTGCACACTTGTAATTCATTTTTTTTCTGTTTGTTTGTTACAGGCTTCAGGACTATCAGATGCGATTAGTGAACAACTAACAGTGCTTGGTGCCATGCCTGACTGGCTTATCGCCCTTGTTTTGGCTTACATTGTTGCTGCTGCTACAAACGTAACAAGCAATTCGGCCACAGCCACATTGTTTTTGCCAATAGTTGGAAAACTTGTAAGTTTAAATTAAAAACATTTACTTTCTACTTTTTATTAATAGAATTTATCATCAGAATATGATTGAAATAATGCTCACAATAAATCTCAAGACATTGATGAAAGAGAAAATGATGCAATCATATCAATTTATATATACTTCATCCATGAGGGTATATGTATGTTGTGCACATTTGTGTGTGTTTATACTTGTATGCTGATACTATTCCTTGTGTTCTGTGTGTACGTAAAGTTATTGACTAAAAATAAAAAAAACATGTTGCTGGTTTAAATGCTCATTACAGATAGAAACATCACAGACAAAAATTCACTCTTGATAATACACATAATGTTACATATACGGTTTACTAAAACTTCGTTTTTATTTCCATAGGCTATACAGTTGCAAATAAATCCTCTCTACTTTATGATTCCATGTGCGATCGCTGCATCTTTTGCATTCCTTTTGCCTGTGGGGACTCCTCCCAATGCAATTGTCTTTTCTACAGGATATCTAACAGTCAAAGACATGGTAAGAATAATTGAATAATATAAGGAAGCATCCGATTTATTAAAACATTGAACGTATTTGAAGACTGATCGCAAATTTATAATATCACGACAGGTCACACATGCATAACAGGAAACATTCGTCTGAATTCACACCCGGTATCGCTTATAGTTTATAAAAGAAGTTTCAGATACTTTTTGGTTTAATATTTTTATTAGTTGCATTTTCCGTGTATGCCCTTGAATTTATGCAATTAGATCAACCAGGGCTTAGTTTGTTTTAATTGCATTTTGCCATACTATTATACAAACAATTAATAATATATCTCCGAGAAATCATTTGATAAAAATCACTTAGCCATTATCACTGGCGCATGATATGAAATTATTGGATTCTCACCATCCATGCGAATATTAGATTTAAAAGTGTAATTTGTATTGTTCGTTCGATATTAATACACGTTAATACACTCTTTAAAGTCATCTGTAGATTCATTAGTTGTTTTGAATATCCTTGCCTTGTTAAATCTCAGCTGCCTACTTTATGAACTTTATGAACTTTATGCGTGAGCTAATGTTAATAACTATATCTATCATTTGATATTTTTATATTTCTTTTCCAGGTAATTGGTGGATCATTTGTGAATGTTGTGACAGTGTTTTTTGTTTCCATTGCAATGAACTTGTGGGTAATTCCGTTCTATGATCTGAATACTTTGCCTCCAGAGATGGGCTTGGCTGCAAACATGACTACCACTTTAGCCAATATGACTACCACTGTTGCTACGAACAATACATCCGGGATAAGAATCATATATAATTGCACACTATGAGCCGATCGTATATACATTGCATTGCTCAACTGAACTATTGTAACATTTATTATGTTATTTACAAACATAACAGCTGTTACATATATGAACAAGCGTGTTATGTAAAAGCTTTATCTTAAACCACAAAACAAATATTTTGTAATAGTTGCCATATCTTAACAGAGTTTATTCAGAGTCTTTGCATTAGATATTTTTATATATACAAAATAGACCCATATGTGGTTTATGTGTGTTTTGTAATATCATTTATCCTTCCGAGTTTCTTTTCAAACCTTGTTATTTATAAAAGTATTTAACCTTCGTAGTTTGTGTTAAACGATTGTTCTCTATCAGCCTTCTCATTGTTTAGGTTTTCGTGTGCAATATTGTTGACATATTTTTCATATACGATATATTAGAGTGCTTTCTGAAAACTGTTGAAAAATATGTAATATATTTATTTTGTTAGGCTCTTAAAACAGTTGTTAAACGTTTGTACATATCGTTTTCAGATCAGTGTGTATCGAGAAGTTTTGCAAACGTGAATAGTTTAAGAGCTGTTATAAGATGTTGTAATATCAAAATTGTTAAATCTAAATCGACGAAGAGAACTTATATTAATGTATTGTCGTAATCAATTCACTGTGTCTTGCAGAATTTTCCTAATTGGTTCCAAAGCAAAAATTGAATTTAGTCATTTTAAATATATTTTTTCGCTTATTTTTGATATAACGGTTATGCTATTATCAGATTTTAGCACCCTGCCGAGTTTGCCCAATACATATATTATTCTAAACCGAATGTATAACGCTACAGTTAATTTATTGATTGTCCTACTGTTTCTTTTTTGATACCGGGTGATGTTTAGATATACTTCATTTATGACAGAAGTGTAAAAATGACTGCTTGTAAAATGTAGAAAGAATATAGAATTCCAGTAAATTTTAGATGAAAAAACCTCTTATGCCTTGTGTTGTAACACGCAGAGATACACACTATTTCAGTTTAACGCATTGATATTGCTGAAAAATGATATTTACACTAACATTGTTGATTGCTTTGGCATTGAACATGGCATTGTGCATGATTGTAGACTGCTGCTGTTTGTAAACTGCTTGTTTTTTATTCAGCAAGTAATGACGACACTAATGTATACAACGCCTTTAAAATCAGGAATTACAAATATATGCAACTTGCCATAAGTATTTTTAAGAGTGATCTCTAAGTAGATCAGAGGATACTGGTGGACCCCAGTGTACAAATGTGCGATCACACAGTTAATCTTTTGTTGTTGTTATTGTAGTGATTACCATTAAATTTTTAAATATGCCTTATGTCGATAAAATGGTTTTTTTGTCATACCGCTACAGTTCAGGGATCAAGGCAGCGACAAAAAGAGTAAGTGTTCATTAAGCCTGATTTGTATTAATAACAAGATATCTATCTAGCGTAATACATAAAGAATCTGCCTAATATATCTTTAGATTCCATCATTCATGTATGTACACGAAGCCGCATTTTCTTTAATGAAAAATCGGAACAAGGTCATTTTTTGTGACAGAATTCAGTCACGTTTGTTCATGATATTTTCATCATTAATTCATCATTGTATGCGCATTAAATGTTAACATCATACTCAGGCATACAATTGTTTTAGTGTGTGTGTCATATACCTGTAGACATAATAGGTTATTTGTTACTAAAATTATTGAAGTAAAGTCAAATGCTTTAGTGTTGTTGTCCTGGTTGTGATTGAATACCTTCTTTATTCAGCAACAGTACTGAACAATGAATAAGTAATGATTAAAATTGACCTATACTTTGGTTAGGACAGATTTATCATTACTAATGGTGTCAAAATTAAAAATACACTTTTCAAAAGACATAAGCCCATCGAAATAAATAAATGAAATCCAAACAGAGATACATTCGCGCTAAAACCCCCTAAACATGTACAGATATTAAAATGAAACATCACGAACTATTAAAAACTGAAAGCGAAATCAGGTGTTATCAAAAGAGTGAGTGCTGTGTCGTATCTGTGTCGCCCGTCGTGATGTCGATATTTGTCAACCATTCATACTGGGACGAGTGAAAAAAGAGTTCAATACACAGGACAAAACAAAATATTGAAGTTGTACTTGAGAGATAAACTAACAGGATAAGAACGTAAAGCATTGAGTACACATTCCACATACTTTTTACCATTTTATTAACGTGTCCACTTAAAATATATGCTGAAATTCATATAGGTTGTGCACTTCCGACCTTTTTACTTGGCCCTGTTAATAGATTTTGGTTTGTTATGCATTAAGTCAAAGTTTAGTATAGATTATAACCTTTAACATACAGAAGATTTGATAAACAGGATAAACGATACATATATTAATAGCGATATTGAGATGGACAAGCACAAGACTTTCCCCTCCAATGTGTTGCTCCTCAGACTTTGTTGATGTAGATCTGATCTGTTCTAAATTCATTTTCTCTAGAGCGTCCAGCGTTTGTGCTGATAAAACAGGCTATTTAGTTTTCATTTGGGGTATTTTCAAAGTCAATTAATTTTCAAGTGTGTTTGTCTTTTGTGTGTTGTATCTTTAATTACATTATAAAGGCATATCTGCTGATGAGGATCGAATTCTCCACTCCTTAATAGCTGTTCAATAGAATACGTTGAGGTTTCGTTTTCGAACGTAGAATATTCTTAAATGGAAGCTTTGATGTTTAAAATGTTGGAAGGTTTATTGCCCACATCACAATACAGTAGAGAGATATGACCAGCGCGTTTCTGATGCATTTATTGATATTTTCCCTTATTCATACTTTAAGTTTCTGACGCCATAGTTGCGTCATAATTCATGAATTGAAAAAAACATTTTCGCTTCTCGTGGTCTTGTCTGTTGTCCGCTCATTTCCCCATAACGTGCGTTTATGCCCCAGCCACAGTGTCAAGTTGTGGCCGCGCCGTTGTGCCCCGCTTCTGATCCCACGATTTGCAAATTTCGACCGGGCTATGTGTCACTGCTGTCACGTTTTAGCTTCACTGTCGTAACGTTGTACATGTAGATATGTTGTGCTTCGTTGTTCGTCGTTTGCTCACATTGTAGCCACGTTCTGTAACGTTTTGAAACATATCAAGACGTCGCGGATTAACGTGACACTTTGACTGGGGCATCAGGGCGGAATAGCGGGTTTCTTTGTTATTTTGAATGTAGTCTGCATGAACCTAAATATACTATAATTGTTTTATATCTAACGTGCGACCCGTCACGGTTACATTTCTAGATCACAATACTTGTAACGCAAACTATGATCATGTTTATAACATTTTTTCCTGTTACGGGTTTCTCTTTCTATCATAAATTGGATATATCCGTGTACGTTTTTCGTCGGGAAAAATTTGTCATACAACATTAATTAACTCTAATGGAAATAACAAATACATATAACAAACAAAATAACATAATACGCGTAACATTTCTTAATCAAATTTTATAGAATTATAAAATTTAATATAGTAATTAGCAGATATTGAACAAAACATTACAGGTGGATCAACAATTATAAAATGCACATTAAAGGTACAAAGAAACCTTAGTACAAGTGCACTTATATAGATCCCGGATATCTTTGTAAAAATAAATCCTTAATGTATGAGAATGTTAGGGGAATCATTTATCCAGAGAACGCCTTCCACATTGGTTACTGCTAAATGTCAAGGACACGAAGCGTTTTCGTTTACTCTTATCTTGATATAAGATTTGCTAAAGTTGGGAGTTACTGTGTACGTAAAGGGCATACATTGCTGTATGTCGATTACCTTGTTACTGCTTAGTATATCAATTATATTTTATTTGATCTTTTCTTCCCGTTTTAAAGTATTTTATAAGAAGACGTAGGTTGAACCACATATTTTGAATACAGTTAATGAAAAATGAAACAAGCCGCTTATCCAAAGTAGTATGCTATACATTATTGTCACATAACCAATTGATATTTTTGTAATATAAACTCTTTCTAGATTAATAAAATACAGTAATAAGTATATAAATAGAAATAGAAATATCCATTCATTGTATCCTTACGGTATTCGCTCAAACATTATGAGCATAAAGTTACGAAGTTGTAAAATGAAACATGCCACCAATAAATATAATATTTTTATGAGGAAGAAGCAGTGAGAGACACCCTCGTCACGAACTCAAGACTCCATGACTATAAAATAACTCAAGTTTGAGTGAGCACGATTTCATGCTCAAACTTAATTCCATGCTCAACTAAATTGTTACTGTTGTGTCGAAAAAAGCTATGGTTGAGCATGTGTTTGTATGTGCTCAGGAAGTTTTATAGACTCTGATGTTGGCGTCGTAATCACCTCTAATATTCTCTTGAGTTTGAGTCTGAATCTGAGCATAGTTGTGAGTTTAAGGTCCAAAGTTGACTTTTCTCATACAAATCCCGTCCGTCGTAAACTTTTCACATTTTCGACTTCTTCTCCTCCTAATTCACTGGACCAATTTCTTTAAAACTTAGTAGGGAGTGTCCCTAGGGGAAGGGGATTCAGATTTGTTCAATTGATGGGGCTTAGCCCCTGGGGGCGCCACTATGGGGTTTAAAAGGGGAACTAGAAGGCCTAGAGCCTAATGTTTTGTTAAGTAGTAACATTAGGGCATTGAGAACCAAGTTAGTTCAAGGCGTGACCTTGGGGTCAAAAACAGGTTACGCGTTTTGGGTCAAAGTTCAACACAAGCAAATATGTTGAATATTCATATTTTTGACTTCTTGTCTAAAACTACAGGACTAATTTCATCCAATCTTGGTAGAAGTCATCCCTAGGGGAAGGGAGTTCATATTTGTCTAAATGTAGGGGCTCGGCCTCCAGGAGCGCCCTTTTTGGGGGGCCAAAATGGGGGAAATTTGACACTATCAAAAATCTTCTTGTAATAAACTAGAAGGCAATTGCTTAATGCTTAGGTATGTAGTAACTTTAAGACATGGATAACCAAGTTTGTTCTAGATGTGACCCTGGGTTCAAAAAAAAGGTTACACATTTTGGGGTCAAAGTTCAACTCTATGTATATATATACATAGCAAATATGTTATCTTTTCACATTTTTGACTTCTTTTCCAAAACAGCCTCACCAATTTCATCTAAACTTCGAAGAAGGCATCCCTAGGGGAAGGAGTATCAGATTTGTTCAAATGATGGGGCTCAGTCCCGAGTTGGTGCCACTATAGGGGCAAAGCGGGCGTAATGCTTTGATTTGTTGTAACTTTAGAGAATGAAGAACCAATTTTGTTCAAGGCATGACCCTAGGGTCAAAAGTATTCAAATGCCAATCCAGATGGACGTTAAGGCCCCATGGGCTTCTTGTTTTTATAGTCACGGGGCCTTGCCTAGCTTCGAATCAACCGTGATCAATAGAAGCTCAAGAGAAAACGAATTTATGATATTTGAACAGACAAAACATCTATAAAACAAAGCTTTAAATACAAAATGGTGGGTGTTCACGATGGAAGTGAAGGACAAAAACCACACACCAGAAATATTATGAAATTATCTTGCCAAAAATGTAGATGTGCGCATATACACAATAGGAAGTTGTTATCGCATTCCTCTGGACATTTGTTTTGGACAATTATACTTAAGCGTCATAGGTGAACGATAAAAAAATATTTTACATTATTTCTTGTGTAATACTACATGACAGTTTTATGTGATATGTTTAGTTACCTATCATAACCCTAGTTTTTTTAGTGCGCATTTAAAAGCTTCGTTAAAAATGTATGAAATGTTGCACTTATGAATTTATGTAAACGAATTTATAAATTTATTTTTATCGATGCAAATGAAAAAAATATTTAAATAAAAATATTTAAAACCTAATCAAGTTAGTTTGTTAATTACGATTAATACATTATTATTGTACAGTATTTCTCTCTGCATTGTGTCGTATTGCCGTAATTTTGCCACGTGCTTTTGCAAAACTACTGCACAAAGACACTAAATTTGTTGCAATAAACCATACGTATGTTTTTAAAAAGAATTGTATCCTAAACTCAAACATCATCGATAAAATAGTTTTCCTGATTGCTATAAAGTTTATCTTAACATGAAATCGATACCTTTCCAATTGTTGAAAAACAAGACTGGATCATATTTTTTAAGTTATTATCTTTAGCTAAATCGAATTTATGTATTTCGATGTGAGTCCGATGTTTGTTTTACATGTAGCACAAGCCATGAGATTCATCACAAATTTGGTAACCATGACAATAACTTCTTTAGTCCTGGCTGAGGACGCTTACAAGGATGCCCAAGGGAAGTGTTTACTTATCAGTCGTCATAACTATCGAAATGATGTGAACAAATGTTCATTCGCAGAAAAATAAAATGAATGCATTTCTAACATTATTGTAAGAAGGAAAACCACGACAACAATTGCAAGAAAGATCCAACACACTTTATAGAAATTAACTTTTGGAAACCTGTTCTGATGTCTATATATTTATCCACGATTTAAAAATGACAATTTGTAAATATCACAATAATGAAATGAATGTCTCAAAGACATTTTAAAGGAGACAATGAAATGGGAACAAGAATGCAAGGTCCAAATGTTAGCATATATTCTTCTTTATACGAACACAAAATAACTGATTACAACCACGCTACAACACCAAATAACTGATTAACAAAGTTTAACAACTGTTCTGATGTCTTCGCCTTCTACTATAAAACCATCTTACCAGTTCCATCGTCGTCGGTATTGTCTGTGGATTCAATGTCCACTGAGTGAATACGGAATAGTCGCGATATGCGCAATACTTTCTGCCTTGCTACGTTTTCGAGTTTCCTTTAGCTTACTTTAATTATAAGGTGTTCATTACATGTATCGTCACTTTGGTTTTGCTGTTTACTAAATTTTTCAGTTTTTGTCACAGTTTGTACTTAATATAGTTTAATATCTATTGATAAGTTTTAATAAATAAATAAATGCCTGATGTCTGCTTTTGATTGGTTGGTACATGTCAATGTCAATGTGTCTGCGGCGTGACATTTCAATTAGACAGCGCTATAATGTGCGCACTACCACAAGCCGACAAAGTCTCGGTATGGCAAATGCATGAGTTAAACGGACGCTAAACTCCAACAAACAAACAAATTAACAAACAAACAAACAAACAAACCCTTCGACATATATCTAGGTCATATCGAAAATATATTTCTTAAATATTTCAGAATCATATGCTCACATTACTGTTAAATCTGTCTTACAACATGGATAACATTTATTCGTTTTGCCTGTAAATCATGACCTGTATGAATTATCGTTGTTACTTCTTTGTCATCTTTGTCGTTTCATGATTTAATTATTCTACTCATTCCATCAACGTAATAAAACTTTTAACATGGATAACATAAAAGTGTAAACCATGTGTTACATATAAAAGTTCTGAAAAATTAAAAATTATCTATGAGTATCAGTATACTTGTATAAGCTATAAAAGACGCTCATAATGTTAAGAATTATTCATAACATTTATTATAAATTAGACTAGCATCAGCAATGACAATTGACTCACTGATTTGCTTGAATGAAATTACCAAGTTGATTCTTTCACGTTCAATTACACTGAAAATGTCTTATAATAAAAGGATAAGTATTATAATTCTAATATTGGGCGTGTTTGAGAACACCCAACGAGTTGTAAACTACTAACAATGCATTAAGCCATGGAAAGTGAACATAACATGTTACGGATGTGACTTTTACTGTATTAATAAGCTATGGAGAAAATTTAAAATGTTAGGAATTTGTTTTCAGCATTCGCAATGCCGATCGATCCTATGATTGTTTGAACATTGTCCCGCTACCTCTGTTACCTTTGCACCTTAAAGATGATCAAAATACTATAGCTGGTATTTAAATACAAAGTTAATTGCGCTTAATTAGGAATAATATGCATTATCGTTTATTTATGCACTATTCACGATAATACCAGTCACGCTTTTTTCCTTTCTTTTCATTTTGATATCAAATTTTGCTCCAACGAATGAAATGAAATAACACATTATACATACATGTCATATTTTATTTTCTATAGATGTAAAACGCCACTAACACAAAATAATAACGTGATGAAAGTTATAAAACACCATCGGCAAAGCGACAAAAAACAACAAACAATTACCCTGGAAATGTGCATGACCATACACGTACAGCTGGGTACGTTTCACAAAGCATGTGTAACTTACAATTACTTGTAAGTCTGTACGTAAACTGGGTGTAAATATTTTAGACCAATCACAAACCACTCGTAACTTACACTAGGTCTGAGGAGGTGTAAGTCTGTAGGTAACATACGGGTTTGCAGTTTATTTTGGATGTAGTCCGCATGAACACCAACTAGTATGTTTCTTTTTCTCTTAAATTATTATATCCAACTAGCGGCCCGTCTCGATTCCATTTTTGGATCATTATACTTGTAACGCCAACTATTCATACTAATTTAAGCTCTATCCCTGTTAACCTTTCTCTTTCTGGCATATCGTTGGATATATATTTGTGTATGTTTTGCGCAGAGAAAGACTTAAAGTGACAAACACACTCCGGTGCGATGAAAGCAATTACTTTAATAAAACACAATATAAATCATAGCGCTATAATTGGATGATTTGTCATAAAAAAATATTTTTGATAAATAAGATGCCAGGTTTAAAGTCAGTGAAATATTGATGAATTCGCTAAGACCCGCCTCGTGATCGGCCATTATTTCTCATTAATATGCAAACGAAGTTAGGATGGACAGTGGTTTAGTTTTTAAAAATAGCATAAATACCAGTAAAATAGCCTGTAATGTTCGTGCACATGCCTTTAAGCCATGACACAATTTACTCTTTCTATGTACAAATAAAATCGTATCCTGATACACCAATATCACTGAAAGAACTCTGGCCGATAACATAAACATAAAATAACAACACTATATAAATATCTGTCCAGAGCAATACCCACGTGAAGATGAAAATCAACGCTTATCAGTAATTTACAATTTGCCCCGAATTATGAATTTTGTTTATTTTTGAAATTTGGTTACTTTGTTAAGCTTCATGAGCTTGAGGTTTAATTAACGAAAAGTTAATTACTTTTCATACTTAACAAAACAAAAAAAAAACATTTTGAAAATAAACTAAAAAACAAGCAAAAGTTACATTTCGTTAGTCTGTATGTTACTTTAAAGTTTGTCAAACAACATTTGTTCAATAAAATCAGCAGACAATCATAACATAAAAATAGCAAAATGCGTGCAATATTTTCACTTTTGTAAACAGAATAATAAATATAGTTTACCCGACCTTGAACAAAACATTACAGATGCAACATCAATTATAACATGTACATCAAAGGAACAAACACACCATATCATACGTGTATGTATACAGATCTTGGACATACACATACAAGTAAAACCTTAATGTCTGAGAATATTAGGGGGACTCATTACTCTAATAGAACTTCTTACTCATTGGTTACTGCTAAATGTCAAGGACACTAAGTGTTTTTGTTTTACTTTTATCTTGATATAAGAATATCTAAGTTTGGGCGTTACTTTTTAAGGCATATATTGCCTTATTTCTATGACGTGTACCTGCTAACTGATGATGTGCGAAAGTATATTATCTTTGATCTTTACTTCCTGGTTTGACGTATATAATGGGAAGATGTAAGTTGAACCATATAATCTGAATAAGGTTATTTACGAATCAAACCAGCAGTTTATCACAAGTAAGTTTTATGCTATATATTATTGTCTCATACCCAATTGACATTCGTGTAATATAAACTCCTTCTCAATACATGAAATACGATAATATATAAATATAAATAAATAAATTAATTAATAAAAAAATACATACATACATAAATATATAAATAAATAAATGAATAGATAGATATATATATATTATAAAAATTAATGAAATTGAGCATCCATTTTAGACTTACGATACTCGTTTGACCAATACGAAAATGACATTTAAGCGTCATAGGTTTGATGAAAAATTATTTTCTATTACTATTGTTGCACAACTTCATTACAACCATATCTGATATGTGTAATTACCTAGCATAGGCCTTGTTTCGAGCGCATTTAAAGGCTCCTGAAAAAAGGGGAAATGCCTTCTTTCAATGCTGGCAATTACACTTGCGAATTTATATAAACAATTTATAGAGTCTCGTTTTCCTTTAACATTGTTAAGTTAATAAATATTTATTCTGACAACACAGATTGTCATAACTTATATGAATTCTAATAATTCTTTTATTTCTAATCCGATACATAACTTGATTAAAATCAATATTTAATTTTTTCGTGATATTGCTTCACCTTTTTTGAGACCTGGTTGCACACTTTTTTTTCACATTTATTTTCTACTACAGGTTGTTTTCCCTTTTTTTTTTTTTTAGAGAATAACATTCGTAATAATGAGTAGCTTGGAAGTGTATTTGGCTTCTTACTATAACTCAATTGACTTCTTAGTGATAAAAAATAATTTTACAAAAACATCCAGTAATAAACCATCATTTAACAAATCACTAATAAAACATCAATTCTTAATGTCTGTATAGGTGTTTTATAGGACCAACACGCAAACCATTTACTTGTATACTGTAGAAATTTCATCAGCACACATTACAGCAAAATGAAAAAAATCTTTAAATAATTCGAGACATGTTTATGTAAGGTTGTTGATTACGATTAATTTGTGTTTTTGTTGTGCAGTTTTTCGCTCTGCATTGTGTCGTATTGTCTTTAGTGTGACACGCTTGTACATAGCTACAGCACAATAACACTAATTTGGCTGCAAACAATCATGTTATGTTTAAAAAAATAATTGTATCCTTAATTCAAACATTACCGATATAATAGTTTCCCTAGTTTCTATTAAGTTTATCGTAAAATGAAATCGATTTATGTTCAATGGTTGAAAAGCAAGACTGGACATATATATCATATTTGTTTAAAGATGAGTTCGTATTAACAACTGTCATCCGTGATATATAAAAGATATTCTCTTTTTTATGATAAATATCGTTTTATTTCATCGAATGGGGTCACTATATTTATAGTTCTGACGAGTGCAAAGCACGAGTGACAAATATATATTAACGACCCCGTGGAATCAAAATGAAACGTTATGAATCATCAAAAAGAGAATATTCTGTTTATTAAAGTTTAGATGTTTCATTGCAACATTGCGCCTACAGCTTCTACTACAACAATACGTTATAAAATTGTTTTTTTTATTTTGCTTCATCCTTGCCTGTGTTTTAAAATTATTTACTTGACTGATATACATTTCGGCTTTCATATCTCTGCAACCCCCGTTCTCGTCAGTCGGTCGGTCGGTCGGGCGGGCGGACAGGCAGGCAGGCAGGCAGGCAGGCAGGCAGGCAGGCAGTCAGTCAGTCAGTCAGTCAGTCAGTCAGGGTGTTTTTACTCCTCGTCTCACTATCTGAAACGCTCTGCTTTCCGAACATGTTACTTCTTCTATTCCTCTCCTGTAAATGATTTTTTCTCCTTGGTCTTTCGTCACCACAATAGTGACATATTCGTATGGTGATATATGCTTCTTTTTTATAGTTAAAAGGGTTGCCATACTCCGGAATGACACGGAAACTTCGCGGCAGGTGACACCTGTGTAACATGAAACGCTTAACATATCGCGAGCACCTGGTTTCGCTTTTTTTTTGTTTAAATAGAAGTTCGTGATGTTTCCTTATTTATTTAATACATGTCAATTTGGTTATTTTTTCTGTTTGCGTCTCACGTTTTGCTTTACTTTTACTTTTACTTTGCATTTAGGAACTGGAGGATGGCCAG
>JAUMGZ010168870.1:0-15243 GCA_032359645.1 Pododesmus macrochisma
AACAGGTGGGGATTTAACAATGTAACGACTTCACGTCACCAGATATGTTATTTAACAAATACGGCTAGTCGTGCAAGCACTCGATATCAAAATTAAAACCGTAGTTTAGTTACGACCACTTCCTTCTTTAGAACTACATGTACTCCATCACGGGGACATGCATTCATAATACTTACAATTTAGGTTGTTTTATTGAATAACATGAAAGACATCAAGAAAATATGGATATACCAGATTCAGCGCAAAACAATCTTCTAACAGTTACACATCTATATTTTTTTCTCACACAAAGTCATTTTGCATGTTTACACAACAGGAAGCAATACTGAAAACAAGTAGGAATAGTTGAGTTTTGTTTATTGGGATTTAACGGGCCTTTCAACACGCGTCTAGGTCATGTCGAGACGGTGTCTGCTTGTGACGACTTGATAGCTGCTGCATTAAAGAATTACACTGCAGACCCGTTGACACGATCACCTTATCCCGACACTGAGCAAACCAGCCCTTCTCCTACCCAGAATACAATGTGCTTAAAAGGACCGAGAAGATTAACCAATTTTTACGTCTTAGGTTTGACTCGGCTTGGGATTGAGCTCACGATCTTCCGCACAGCAACAAGTAGGGAGCATTTTATATATTTAAATAAGCTATATCTGTCTGAAAATAAATACAACGTGTCTTGAAAGGAACAACCAGTAATACTTCCATCTATCTAAAAAATTGTGAGTGCGTTCGCTTCGTGCTGGTAGGCTGGTGTTAGAATCCCAGGCGGGGATCGGATCCTCGCCGCATCAAAACCTAAAACATTAAAATTAAGCTTCTCGCTCCCTGTTAAGCGCTCATTATTCTGAGCAGGAGAAGAACTGGTTAACTCGGTGTACGGATAATATGACCGAGTGAATTATCATTTCAATGTGTCTGCGGTGTGATATTTCAGTGAAACAGCACTATAAAGTCGCCATAAGTGCACACTGTTATAAGCAGACACCGACTCGATATGACGTATACATGAGTTGAAGAGACGTTAAACCCCAATGAAATAAACAAAACATATTGGTCTCCACCGTAAATGCGTAAAAAACTTGCGGAAGACCTATTGCATGGGACCATTCTCTTTACTGGACGGTAACTTTTGTCTGCATTGCCGTATCTGGTGTCGCTACCTTTCCTATCTTCTTGTGGTTTTTGTCGTAATATTACTGAGCAAAGAGATGCAAAACTCCAATAAAACGAACGATGAAGACTAAGAACAGACGTAACAAATTGAAAGCAAAATAAAGGGAAAGTATAGCAAGGAGTCTATGAAAGGTTTGTTGGTTTATTGGGGTTTAGCGTCCCTTTAACTCATGTATAGGTCACATCGAGACGGTGTCTGCTTGTTTGTTTGTTTTATTGGGGTTTAGCGTCCCTTTAACTCATGTATAAGTCACATCGAGGCGGTGTCTGCTTGTTTGTTTGTTTTATTGGGGTTTAGCGTCCCTTTAACTCATGTATAGGTCACATCGAGGCGGTGTCTGCTTGCGACAGTGTACACTTATGGCGAAAATATCACACCACAGACACATTAACATGAGACATTACTCGGTCACATTATCCTGACACCGAGCCAACCAGTCTATGAAAGGGCTTTACCGTCTATATATATATAAAAAAAGGTAATGCAATATTGGGATGAAATACTAAATGGAACTATCACAGTAATGTGAATGGCAATCAATGGACATATTGTACTGCTCAGATAGCGTCTTCAGCGTACTTAATCTGATTGATCTTAAATCTTATGTTTCTAGTAACATCCTGTCATCTTAACAAGGTGGTGGTAGATATATCCCTTTATCACATTTAAAAGATCAGTTGAAATAAACACAATGTTAACTGCGAGAACGTGACCGTAATACAGGACAGTGTTCATTGACCTTCAAGAATGCCCGCACGTCTAATGCCTTTTATTCTGTCATAATGTCCTCTCTAGTCAAGGGAATATAGCAATGGATTTAAGTCTTTACAATACAAACATAAGTGGAAAAACCTGGCTTTCAAAGAAAATTAAATGTAGCTGATAAATGGTCCATTAATTCATATAAAAGACTTATCTTTCTTTTCTCCAGATGGAACAAAATATGTGAAACGTGTTCATTGAGATAACCGCATTTTATTCCTGTCAAAAAGATTTAAAATAAAGAAAAAGAATACAAAGTACAAGTTATCACTCGGTGATCTTAAAGTATTATCAGTTCATGGCAGCATCCTTGAAGCAGATGCTAAGATCTAGATTACATACAAATAACGTAACAATATAACAATGTAGCCCTGGTCACCGTGTCTATGTATGACGTACACGTATAAATAGGTTAAATATGGATTATACAACGCACGTTTATTATTCAAAAATCATGAACACGTCTTAATGTCGAGTACTAGTAGTACATCTTCATATTGATATTTTATATTATTAGCAATATTATAGCAAAATCATTTAATCTGAGAAAATTGATATAAAGCTGTCTTCGAGATATCTTGTTTGAGATCAATTATTGTTTATGTATAAGTGAAAGAACAACTCAGGTTACTTACAAAAAAAAGTTATTTAAAATATAAATAATGGGTCCGAAGTATGAAGATTGTCTGAAATACAACGCCCTTTTCCCTAGACTGGTTCCCTCCTCAGTAACCTCCCCTTAGTACGCTACACATAACGAAGCGCAGTCCTGGTGGTGCAAGAGAACTAAGGGAGGGAACCAGTCTACCTTTTTACCTAACTGGACGCGAACAATAATTCAGCATAAAAACTATGACGTCAAAATTAAAATTATGATGTGGAAACTTCAATATCACAGAAATAGACTTCTTATATCTAGCATAATGATGACGACAACCCTTCCCTATTGCAGACCAACGTCTACGCAACGTAAATTTCAGTCTCAGAAGCTTTGATGCCAAGAACGATCATCTAGCGACAAAGTCCTCGTTTTGAGAACATGCTCATGATTATCAATATCGCTGTGAAACACAAGCACCATAAACGGGTGAGGTAAACGGGAAGTTATCACGTAATGTTCGGTTCACGTGTGTCCTGTTGATGATAAATCTTTGTTCACATGACACATTCAATAGAAACACACACATATATACATGTATAATATACATCTGTATAAATTGAAAGAGAGTTGGTAGAGCAACAATTTGTTTTAACTATTGCGCATGCCTCGTTACTGTTTATAATTTAGTAAACGCATAGCGCAGAAAGGCATGTTTCTTATACTAGCGGACCGATGTCTTTATTCGTAAGAGGCAAAGTATACCCTAGAGCTATTCCGTTCCAAAAGGAAGATTTGGGTAAGATCGTTTGATGCATAGATGAAGATACTGAATATTAACAAACATTTCGGTGATAACGTAGACGTCATTTATCTTGAGAAGCTTGAAATTCTTCTGTCCTATAATTTGATCTTCTTCTTGAAACCGACACACACCAAACTTATGACAAGCGGGTGATTTCAGTTTTTTTCCTATAGTAACCTTCCCATTTCAAACAGCAACAGGCCCAAAAGGAAAAACCGTTTTACTTTTTATTCACCACAAACGGATATCTTATTAAGTGTTAAAGATATCTTATTTGAGCAATTGATGTTTAAGCAAGTGTGCAATAGCAATGTGTATTATAGGACCCTAATTACACATTGCTTAAACATGCATTAGTTATAACTTAAGTTTAAATGACTGTATTTATTAAAATGTTGTTTATATAACATAAATAAAAGATTTATCGGTGGGATAAACGCATTTGACGGATAAGCCTAAGTTGGATTTCCCTACGAAAATGGCTTGACAATATGACGTCATAATTGCCGCACGTGACCTAAAGTAATTCTTGCGTTTTAATGACATTACGTTGAAGTAGTCTTTATATATACATATAGCATTTGTATTGTAAATAAAACATTAATAATATCTTAATAACAGTTAAAGCTTTCATGTCTTAGTTCAGACATATTTACTGTATGTGTTAATGAGTAAACATGAGTGTCCAGATTCTCCAGCAGACTTTTGCGATTCCTATGGGAACTAACTGAGCTCCACCACTAGCTAATATTTTTCTTTATTCGTAGGAGGGAGTTGTGTTGAGGCGGATTATTTGCAACTGAGTCTGTAATTTTGGACGGGGTCCTCATGGACAGTAAACACACAGGCTATTTGTCCCTTCTTATTTTTATATTAACTTGCGTCCCGCTTCAGTTAACATTTCTAGACCCTAAAACTTGTTTGGTCAACATTATGTTGGCCCTAATAATAAATTAAGTTTCGAATTCAAATTCTTTAATTATATTTATCTTTGTTGTTGTAGCGTTTGATCACCGGCCGTGTCAAACCTAAGATGTTAAAATTCTCACTTTTGTCCAAGCACTCAACGTTTCTGAGTGGGCGAAGAGCTGGTTGGCTCGGTATCAGGACAATGTGACGGAGTAAAGTATCATGTCAATGTGTCTGCGGCGTGATATTTCAGTGAAATAACTCTATTAGGTCGCCATTAGTGCGCACTTTTACAAACATACATCGTGTCGATATGATCTAGACACGTTTTGAAAGGAACGTAAAACCCCAATAATACAAAACAAGCAAAGCAACGCCTTGTATATGTGTTACAATAGTTACTCCTTACAGATTTTCGACCGTGCCCCCAGGCAGCCCCACTAGAAGGCCAAAATGAGAATTTATGTTGCAGCATGCATTTCAAAAGTCTGTGAATAATCTAGAAAGGCTAGAGCTTAAATTTTGCATATGTAGCGTGACTGTTAGAGTATAGATGAGCCAAGTTTATGGAAGGCTTAACCGTTTGGGTAAAACAAATCTATTCTTTTTAGATTCTCCACACTCAAACAAATATGTTAGTTTTTCACTTTTTTAACTTCTTCAAAACCGATGGAACTTTGGACAACATTTCAAACATCTTCTATTAGACATACCAAACAACAAACAAAATATAAGCCAGAATGGTATAAGGTCCTATGAGCATCTTGCTGGGTGCGTTTTTGTGTTTTGTTTTGTGGAAAAAATCACCACTATCTCATATTAACATTTTCCTCATTCCTTTAAATTTTCTGCAAAGATTATTCATCAAAGACAAGACATTACGATTGTATTCCATGTCCGGTACTGCAGTACACTAAATGGCATTTCAATTTCGTTCACGATGAGAAATCAGACATGAACGCATCCTTAATGGGCATCAATCATCATGGAGTTATCTTGATCGGGTACAATGTCTATCCCCTCCCTTTAACTTTCTCACTACCTTTGATGTATACAGTTAATCACTTTTCTTTGGTAATAGATAATACGAGATGATGATGAAGTTTCTATGATCGCTTCCCCGTATAATCGTATACATGTTGATACAATGTAAGAAAGACATAACTGTTTTGGGTCGAGTAATTATGAATTAAACTTACTGCCACTTTCTGTATGGAACCCGAATCTTATGGCTGAAAAATTTGAAATATGTGCTTTATTCGTTTGATATTTTTTGATTTTTTGTTTCGGGGTCCGTTATATGCAATTGTATATGAATATGTCAATAATGAAACGCTATGACTCATGGGAGATTCCCAATTTAACTCTCATCAATATGCATAAGTATACGAAGAATCATGTTACAAAGAAGTTTTGTAATACATATTTCATATTTTATGCTGGGTGGATATAATGTGAAATATTTGTAACTTATGACAACCATAATTGGTTTTTCCGTTTTTATTTGAAGGGTTATATATTAGTAAGCAGATCACAAACCTCTCATAGAACAAAGGCAACTAGACATTGTTCAATAATGTCTCTCTAAAACAAAAGAATCAAACTTTTCTTCGAAATCCCGAATGGACACATTGGCAACAATTTCGAAATAAACCAAATTTATTTTTTTGATACTTTGTTAATTTGAAAAGAGCACGGAATCAATTGTGAAAGCGAGACCTGCCATTGTCTACCTGCAACGTTAAGCTAACGACGGTCTCTCAAGAAGAGTATAACAAGTTTGGACAGAATTAGCAGAGCAACAATGACCTAACAACTCAATGAATACTAAATAGCCCGAAAAGAGATAGGAAAACCTTACAAAACTCACTTCCAAACAATATAATACATTTATGGCCCTGTAAGCGGGGTGATTCGAAGTCTTATTTACCCTGCGCCCTCGGGAAAAATCACCCCGCTTACAGGGCCATATATTGTTTATTAAACCGAAAAAGCACACTAGACCTGTAACAGTATGCACAATGCACTGATTCTTTAATGAGCTGCACATGCTCCAGGGAGATTCGATGTTTTATTTCCCTGTCATGTGGTACGCTGTAGCCAATCATCGCTATTGTTACATCGATGAGGTCTAATAATATTAGTATAGAACTAAGCTCAAAACTAGACCTATTTGTTCTATTGAGTGGATTAAAGAATTTTCTAACATTCTCTCTTCATTCGAAATAGAAACTTTCGAATGCACTGAAAACGTTAACCCTCTTTGCCCGCTTCAATGCATGCATCACACTTATCAATGTGTTTACTTAACCGTTCTAATCGTTCCACGATAATAACTGATGTCGAATACGTTTTGATTCATTTTGTGTGGCATCTCTTCATATGCTTGTTTGCTGTTTGTTTAATTAGAGCTAAACGTCACTTCCAGAGTATTTCGTCAATATCGTTACAAAAAAAGAGAAAAACCAAACGATAGGACAGGACAGAATCGGCTACAGGAATGAGAATTCATAGGCAGTTGGGATAGTTAAGAAAGAAATGAGCCTATGGCATGGGAATCTTTATCTTGCCAGGGGGTTAACAATTTCTGTACACGGGACCGCCAGCTTAGCGTCCCCTCCTAGGAATGTGCCAATCTTCAACTTTCATTATGTCTGACTTTGGTAATCCTACCAGGAATATAAGCTCCAGCCAGCATAGCGTTCCATGTCACCGAGGCACTTAAAACTCCTTGCGAGATAAGGTGTCAAGGACAGGAGATATGCTTGTTTGCGTTTCCCGTGGTTGTCAGTCCTTCTAAACTAAATGTCATTCTTCCTGACATGTTTTAAGCAACATACTGATAAAGATAACATTGTTTATTCATAAGACGAAAGACACCAAAACATGAAGAGTGTTAAGTAGACAAGAAAGAGAGGCTTAAGATCCAGTAAATTGCTAAAAGTGGGTACTAAACTGGGTACAAAAGAACCGTTTTTAACAAGGATACAAGTTTTGTTGAATTGAGGATTTTAACCTCTTGTATTCAACTTAGAATTTTCACAAAATGTAACAGTCCTTTTTGAAATTTCACTGATGTGTTCACATAATGCTTGTCAAAAACATATGATACGCTCACATTTTATAAAGTATATAATACAAGAATTTGAGTTGACAGGCACTGACAAAATGCTTCAAATTGATAGCGTTCTTTTTGTATGTATTACGTAAGCACATTAATCCCTTTCAATCACTTTCCATTGTTATATTGAACTTTCTGACAACCTACCATAATTTGTAAAATCTCACTTGAATAGCTCTCTGTTGATCAATGCAAATTGAAATCCCTTTTCAAAAACTTGAAATTGATATCACGATATTTGAAAAGAATGCAAAACGAGCGATCAAAAGATGTCTCTTTAAAACAAAATTTTAATGATACATAATTGGTTATGTTTATCTTTAAAATGACACTAAATTACACAAAAATGATTTTTGTCGAAAAAAATTAATATATTATATACTTTTAACTTTATACCGTTTATATCTGATGTGAGAATGTCAATAATTATATCGTCAACAGTGAAGATGAGCAGGTAATTTTACAAGTATTTTATGATTGCAAGAAAGAAAAATGATCAGAAATATTATTTAAGTTAAACGCATGCGCGCGCATTTTTGTCGACCACAATGGATATTTTCATATTAACTTATAATAGACACTTAATTTCCCCGAAGGACAAGCGTATTCCTTTTTTAAACAATTCTTTAAGGTGTAGCATTAAACCTATTTAGAGTGATGAGAAAATATAACTTCATATTTGTTAACTTCACCCCAAAGTTTGAGTACAGATGCAATACATTTATTCTCACGCTGCAAAATTTTGAATTATGGAAATTTATTGAACCAGGGATAGATATAAAAGACCCCATACTATGGACGCTTATCATACTTGTGATTTTAACATATATTTAAACACATCGTTTCACGCTATATATTATAGAATCCGATGTGTAATTGGTCTATTCAATAGGTTATTTATTAATAAAATATATGTATCTACATGTATCTATATTCCATAGATACGTTGTCGTCACAAATTAACGTTTGAAAAGAGAATTCAATACGAATACCAGTTGGTTACATTCTAAAGGAACAAAAGTTGTCCTTGAAGATGTTACCACAAAGACGCAAAGAGCTACGGGGAGGCTATATGACTGACTAACCTGGGAATGTTTGTATTGCAAGACATTTAGTTCGTACAGTATATTGTATAGTTTGCAATAAAACCGTTGTACATTTATCTTTTGCTAGGACCGTGGCCACTTTTTCAACTGTATTGTAAATTGTTATTAAAGTAATAATCCCCAAATTGTTTCATTGGTTTAAAACCAGCTCGTACAATTGCTGCTTTGATATAAACATGGCATCACTTTCGTGCAATGGTGAGTTCAGCATCTTGCACCGACAATTAGGCTATGCGAAAACTTAAAACTATTTGTTAATAAATTTTGTACTCAGAATAAATAACATATTCAGAGTCGCCGAACTATTAATTTATCATTGACAGCGTCTAAGCAACGGAGAAAGAACAATTCTTAAGTTGTCATGTTTTACATTAAAAACCAAGTAGCCTTATTTGCCCACTATGAACAAACAAAAAGTAAGCTAGTAGTGGTGCACACTTTGGTCCCATCGGTGGTCAAATTTGTTTAGCGCCCGAATCATGAATAATATGGTTTGCAGCAATACCTTTAACCACGTGACACTTACATATCGGCGGTTGTCATTTTCACATATAAAAGTGTTAAATATAAGATTTGTGAATCTGTCATTCAATTTATTTGATCGTGAAGTAGAATAAAATAAAGGTTAAAGACATAAGAGTTATATTGTAACAACCAATCAATCAAACGAACATGCCATAATACCTCACAACTTATATGTTATATATTCTTATGAAAAACTCAGAATATAATTCAACTGAAAAGTGTATGAGCTTATTACATCAATCAATTGAAATGTTAACAAAATTCCTAAATGACTGACACAAATGACATAACCGCTGTTCCGTGTAACTCGAAGCCACACATAAGGACCAGGAAAGTTTCCGTTAAGACATGCGGCATTTAAGTGTTTTTCAAATTGGTTTCATTTTTATAAACTGCAGTTATGAATTATTACTAAAGCTACCCCCAACCTTTTATCAAGATTTGTGAGGCGCTATCTACATTTTTCATCTGAGATTTAAATCAGAAATTCATATGACTTTGTTAAAAAGTGAAAGGGACAGTTTAGACAAGAGAAAACGGAGACGGGTGTCTGCTATCCGCATTTAAACCAACCATCATTATGTTGCATTGATTAGATATCAAAGATGTGTTCTATAATTGGTGAAACTGATTCATTGCTGCCCTTGAACTGTCATATTTTGACAAATAAAGAAACAGAAACTATATGTTACACAAGCCAAACATAATTGAAGAGAAATAAACAACTTTTCCTTTCTTTTTCCAAGTCCTGAATTTCATTATACACATTCAGTTTCTTATACGACAAAGGAGAAAATTTACCGCATAAAAGAGCACCATGTATGCACATGACACAAGGAAATATTCAAAAATTATTATAATCGAATAAAAACCAATGCAATACAAATTGAAAATGTAATTTAATGCATTTTATAAAGTATCGAGTATCATAAACGAGATATATGTTCTATATTATTCTTAATTACGGCTCCGTGCGCGGCACACATTCAACTTTTCACATTGCGTCATTATTACTTCTATTGTAATGGGGTCTTGTAGTGTAATGAATATGCATTTTTTAAAATGATTTAAATATATTACCTTAATTTTAATAATTAAATTAAATACGATAAACACTGAAATTTATTTTAGCTGTGAAATAAATTTTGATTTTTTATGCCATTGCATGGTGAATTAATATCATCATAAATAATGAAATACAAATTAAATTATATCTAGGTTGCCTCAGAAATCATTCTTTCGTTGATCAAAGAAGTTTAAAGACGAATGCACCGCACACATGTGAGTGCAACTGCTAAATACTATACCGGTCACACAAATAAAACCACGTGTAGTATGTGTACGAGAAAACGGATTGATGCCATGACTTTCATAAGGTGTCCTACATACTCTTTGTATACAATAAATCACCCTATTACAAAACGATGAAACAGAACCATAAACTAAATGACAACATTTTAAGATTCTTAACAAAGATATCGGTCAGCACTTCACGTCTAATTTTTGTGCGTGTTTGTTCAGACATCGATATTGTCGATTGGGTTATATGCGTTTAATTTTTTGTAAAAGATGAATTGCGTTAATTTTTAATTTTTTTTTAAAGTGAGTGACTTTTGCTGGTGTTTTTTTTGTGAGTGTGCGATATTTGTTAGTTCTCACAACACAGAAATCAACATAAATATTGTTTATCCATGTTTCCGTGTTTTTGACTTTCTGATCGTACATACCATTTTATCTGAACCCCATTCAGAGCCCCCTTTTACGGAAGTATAGAGGGGACATGTGAACAACTTTTTTTTTCATTTCCCACGACTTACTGCTGGAACTAAATAATAAAAGAGTTTTTCCTATGTGCCCTCTATGCTTCCGTACTCTTTTGAGCATATATAAATTTTAGTCTATTAAATCCAAGTCGTCTTGCGACCGCTGAGACAGGTGCGACCACTTCTGCCTTTATTTGGATATAGTAAATGATCTCCGATCAATCAACGATAGATATAGGTTTTGCAACTTGTTAGTGATTGATCGGCGACTTATCGGCAACTGTTTACCGCAGATACAACGATAGGTTTGCAACTAGTTGAGACCGATCAGTGACAAGTCAGCGAATCTTCGGTCATTAGTTATCGATCGATACCCGATCTAAACGTAATGTAGGTATCAAATCGATTCTCTGCAAGATGCCGATAAAGCGACAATCGATCGCCGACCCGTCACTGATCAATCGCAGGTAGGTTTACACAAGGTAGCGAAGACTCAACACCCTTGTATAGACAAAACCGATCGCCGCACATCGGAAACCAATCGGCGATTAAAATATCACCGCTTAGAGACCTCTAGGAGACCAACGAAACCTTTGCCTGTCCATGCTCAACAGACTGGTTGCGACTGAATTGGTTCTTCTACCGCTCTGAAATCTTGTAGCGACCTAAGGGAGACATTTCAGGGACATTTGAATCCTATTTGCGATTGTCAAAATGTTCAGTCGCCAAGAGGTTGCATCGCTGTCGTATGTGTGACTGGTGCTTTAGACCTAAATTTGAATTGAATGGGGCGTTTGGCAACAGTAAAACAAACCATTTTATATGATAAAGTATCCACTTTTATATCAATTTTAGTCTATTGAATTCAAAAGGTGTTACATTCATTTCATATTTGTCAGATTTAGAAACTCCGACTAATAAATTATTAACAGAAATAAATCTGCATTGCCTTACTACAAAAATTACCCTTTTTAAAGTCGAGTTACTTTCAAACGTGTGAAACTGCTGACATAACGTATAAAGAAATCACCATAATATGCAACAATAACATTTCACAGACAGCGTGTTATCTATTCCTTTGTGGGTAAAAATGAGGAATTTTTAAATTTTTAAACCTTTCACCTTGCGATGTTTATCTTAACATGCAAGTGAAACTAAATATATCGTCTGACTGTTTCCTTTTTCTTATTATCATTGTTATTTTATGTCTGTTTTAGACACTTTTCAACAAGTCATTCTATCCTGATTGCAAGAAAGATAACGTATGACTTTCGACGGGGGCCACAATGGGGACTAAAATCTGTTACATGTTTAAATGTGACACATGAAACAACTAGTACAGTAAATCTACAATTGCATGTAAACATGTATTTGTGCAGTGTTTGCAGATTCAAACCTGCGCTTGTGTTTTGGTACGTTTTGCCGGAATGCATATTGTCTTTGTGGCGGAGGGATTCATTGAAACCGGAAGTGTATCGATGTTACTTTTACAACCATTAATACTCTTGTCGGACACTGCATACGTTTTTTTACAATCCTCTTCGATTAACATACTCTTAAGAAAAATAATTGCCAAGCTAAATAACATCATATATAATAAGTGTATATGTATTCCGAAAGTTTATTAAATTGTTGTGTAGATTCAAATTGCAGCGAAGTGTTTTTGTTCATTTTGACATCGCCCAAGTGGATTTTTCCTATACCAATCCGGCCGTCGTTGTCCTTCCGTTATCTTTTCACATTTTCGACCTCTTTAGACAAACACACAAAGATACTTTTTACAAAACTTGCTGAGTATGTTTCCCCTGTGGTCTTTTTCAGATCAGTGTCCAATGATGCCGTACTTCATCCACTATAGCCGCCATGCATTCTCTTTGGCTGAGACCTTTCCGACTTCCTATCAAGAACCGTTGGTCAAATTTTCACGAAAATTTATGTTGATGTTCCTTGGATCGACCTTTTTAAAGATTTGTGTTCGATGATACCGATCTTTATCCAATAAGGCCATCAGGCCATCATGGCTTCTGATTGGCCGATATTTTTTCGACTTTTTCTCCATTACCGTTGGTTTTTTCAACGAAAGTACATGACGTTGTTCCTTGCATGACCTTGTTTTCAGATGTGTGTCCGAGAGAACAGTGCTCTATATCCAATTTGACCTACATGGCTTCTGCTTTCACCATTTGTCAAGAACTGTTAAAATGATTTTCACTAAACTTGATGTACAATGCATGGTTCCCTTTCAGATTTGTTTTCGACGTTGCTGAACTCCATCCAATATGGCTACCATGGCTTCTGTTTGGCAGAGACCTTTTCGACTTCCTATCAAGAACTGTTGGCCACATTTTCAAGAAACTCGATGAAGGTGTTCCTTCAGTTGGACTCGTGTTGGGTTGATTTTTCTGTATTTTTGGACTTAGTTTCTTATTTCAGGTTAAAGTTTTTAGCAAGTTTTTCGTGTGCCATATCCCCTTTAATACTTTGTTTAAGGTCCTGAAACTCTATATGAGAATAGACAGGAATAGATACATATAGATATGTATTATGCAAAAAACCCTTCAGTTGGACTTATATTTTATTGATATTTCCGTGGTTTTTTTTACTTTGTCTCGTATTTGGTTAATCTGTGTGGTTAAAGTTTTTGATCGGTTTCTGTATCATGCCATATCTCATTTAATACTGTACCAATGCTAAAGAAACTTCATGCCAGCATACATGATGGGTTATAGGTATGTATTACCCTAAAGCATTATGACATACCCTCCTTTTTGTGTTTTTGACTTAGTCTCAAATTAGTTGGAATCTGTGTGGTTAAACTTTTTGAGTAGGTTTTTCTATGATGTCATACCTCCGTCAATACTCTACTCCATGTTACTGAAACGTCAGATGAACGTTGATGGGATGTTATATGTGTGCATGTTTTTTTTAAACAAGTTGTTGGGTGCACTTCTTTTTCGATAGTTTTTCAATGTGTTTTACTTAGTTTCATATTCAGAAGCGATATCTAAATCTCCTGATATATATAGTTTATTTATTAACATGGTACATGAAGAGGTATGCAATTATATGTAACAAATAAACTATAAAACCATAGTTTAGGGGCCTGTAATGGTTTATTTGACTTTGTTAATTTGAAGCCATTTTCATCAGCATGATTTTATATATGAAGTTTTTGCAACATTTCATAATGTCATGCAGTTTACAAATAAAGCGGGCATGGGGGCATTCATGTTGCCCCAAAATACATCTAGTTTCTCTTCTATTCAAGAACTTGTGAATCCAATATTGCAGTTACTTTTTAAAGCAAATGGAAGTAGATAAAAATTGACGCCAGACATAATTGCTGCCCCTCCTCCACTTCAAGGTTATAACAAAATGTAAACATTTCAGAAACCTGATACAATTATATATTTTTGTCCAGAAAAGGAACACGAGTAAAATAAGTGGCCCCACTTAGTAAAAGTATGAATATTGAAGAAAATTATTAACATTGGAAAGAGAACATTTTATAACGTTATTTGGCATTAGAAGCTAAAGGTGCAATGTTGCAATTTATATTTACTATCTCACTCGATAAAATATAAACATTATTCATCATCAAAAATAGAATATCCTCTATATATCTAAGTAAAATTATCATGAATTCCGTTCACTTGATTTTACGCCATATCCAATGTATTGTTAATCTACGCTTGTGTAGGAAGGTTGTGATCCAGTAGCCGTGTTTAACTAAACTATTCAATTTGTCGAATACATGTCCTAAGGAGTTTCTCAATAATTCAATATATTAGATGCTGTTCATCTTTTCTATGTATATTTTCTATATTCTTCATTTCGATTTTAATTGTTTAACAAAATCTAGTACCTCATTGTGACGATTTTTAATGTTCATTTTAAACATACGTTTTTACTCGTTTAGATTTTACTGACCATTTATGCAGTGGTTAATTGTTGAAACTTTTGTAAGCATTTTACTCAACAATTTTTCTAAATGTATGTTTTGCTTAATATGATGCGGGAAGTTGAAAAGTACGTTTGAGCCTCGTTTGGTTTTGTGCTAGGTGACCTCCCTTTATCGGCCAATACGAAGACTGGCTAGCCTTGAGATTTGCTGCGAAATGACTTTAACTCCTTGTTTTAATTCTGATCTTGAATTGTTTGCTGCAGCTGTTGCTTGTTTGTCAATGTCTTTTGTTCTATAGAATAGTTTAACCTTTTTTTGGGTGTTTTTAAAAAAAAAGTTATTTGAAGTTACCTTCGGTAGCCCCGTATTCATATTTCTTTCAGTTTTACCCGATACTTTTGTTTCTTTGCTAAACTTGCGCCACAATTTCAAAACAGAAGGAAGACTCATTCGTGTCAACAGGTGGTTCACCTTTCTTTTTAACTAACGACAACACATGTGTGTATTGGAGAATTTTCTTTTATCTTTATCGGCTATAATCAACGGAGTTATTTTCTCTCCGTCCATTGTTGA